>NW_019091355.1:4368837-4394775 GCF_001949145.1 Acanthaster planci | reverse complement strand
TAATGATGTCATGTCCTCTTACAAGCCACAAGGCTGAGTACCACATTCTACTACTAAGTAGTACTTTGTAGCATTCGGGACCGTTAGGGTTAATGCAAGTTTTAGAAAGCTTGGTGATATGAGACATATTACTTATGTAACTTAAAGTACATTGATTCTGACGTTAAAGTAAACAATAAGTCATGGAATAACATCCTTTGCCCGTTCAATTACAAAGGATTTAAATTTTCATGAAAAGTTTGCAAGTAGACCCTAGTCAGGCTTTTCTCTACATGGTTTACAGCTACTGTTTCCAAAAAAAAATTGGTTTTTCCATATTTTCTGCTAAAGCATCCCAGAATACGGGGAAAAAAGGGGCTTGTGTGGGTCTGAGTATGAAGTATCCAGGTTCAGTCGTGGATACTAAACATGAGACGCCAGTAGGGTCATGATTGGGTCAGGGTCCCCAATTGGGAAATCATGTACAGTTATCATGGAAAGCCTTTTGAAATACGCAGGAGCAGGAAGGTTTTGAATAAGCAGATGGTTTTTCAGGTGTGGATTTGGTTAATAGAATGCATGCAGTAAAAACACATGCATGGGGGGTCCAAACTGGGGATTAGCACCTGTGCATTTTTATTGACTTAGTGAGATCAGATGGAGAGTGAACTGTCACTGACCTGGATGTCATGTACTTGCCATTGCTTCGAATCAATTGCAAAAACTGAAAGTCCAAAATAACCGGTGAGTTTTTAAAACTGATTCTATTTGTCTTATTTCATGTGCTCGTTCATTGTTGTTCATTGTTGTGCAGCTAAAAGAGGCCGATGCGTGTCTTGTGTTATGCGACAAGTACAACCTGGACCCCGATGCGGAGGACGCGGGCAACATCATGCGCGTCATCTCGGTCAAGAATTATCACTCCAAATGCAGGGTGATTGTACAACTCATGAATTACCACAACAAGGTGAGACGGGCGTGGCCAGTGTCTCAGCAGTGCACCCATCTCAAAAGATGTCACTCGGACACATACTCTGTACATATATTCATCAAGTGTTTTGCCGTTTCAACCGAAGGGTCCAGTTATTTGTACGCTTGCGCACACTTGACTAATATTTTTTTACTTGCTTGTACCTCACGTTCAGTTTTACGTAAACCTGTGGGGTTCATCTTTTGCTTTCCCTTCGATCTATTCCACCCTCAAAGGTTTTCCTTGGGTATATCGTCCCTGTAGGACCCCTTGTTTCCTGTACCCCTCGGAGCCATGCGCATGCACATAACTTGTAGGAACAAGATGAGAAAGCTTTCTAGTGTTGCCAGAAAAAATTTATATTAAACTCACCTCACTTGTAACTGGACAAAGGCTGTCTTTCATGGTAATAACTCTTGATTTATGTTTTCATGTGGAGCTTCGAAAGTGGGTAAATTTGTTCCGGGGGGAGGGAGGAATTCCACCTGTCTAGGGAGCAAGCATTTGCTCCTGTGGCACAGAGCCCAATTTGGTCCCCTTGGTCCAGTTGTAGCAACTTGTCAGTTTCCTCACATGCCAAGTTATACCTCGATTTCATTTTTTTTTTAAATTTCCACTCGGTTAATAGGCCCATCTCCTGAACATTCCCAGCTGGAATTGGAGGGACGGTGATGACGTCATCTGCATCGCCGAGCTGAAGCTGGGCTTCATCGCTCAGGCCTGTCTGGCCCCGGGCTTCTCCACCATCATGGCCAACCTCTTTGCCATGCGCTCCAACAGCGAGGTAAATTCTAACATCTTGTGCTCTTGCTCTGTGAACGTTTTGTGAACGCCCTCTTTGCAAGCATGGAACTTTTTTGCCTTGTCAGTTTAAAGGCCAGCGTGTTTCATGAAAGCTGCCAGCATCACCAATACACGCATCAACATCAGTATTTGTTTACCGCTTTAAATACAAGGTTGCAGAGTTGAGTCTGCATGTTGGAAAACTTCCACTTAAATTCTATTTTGAAAACCAGTCCGTGCCACGACCGGAGTGCTCTAGTTTATCACACACTTCAGATCTTCAGAATTCCAAATAGTATAAGTTCATTTTATGCAGAAGTTAGGGGTCACCTAACTTTACATATAAATCTCTTTGTTCTGTTATGTGCAAAGGCTAACATGATACATGACGGGCCTTTCAGCACAATGAAAATTTGTGTCACGTGTTCACAGCTTGCTGTGCCATATTTAATGTGTGCATTGATGTGCAGTGGACTGTGAAGATTTTTTGAACAAGACTGTGGGTAATGGGGTAATGAAATACATGTCAAATATCGCTTTATAATTGCATGGTTGACAGTATACTGCATGGAAATTTTTATTCAAAATTGCATTTCATGTAATCACATTTAATATGCCACTTTGAAATGTAGTACATCTATGTAAATGCATCTATGTATTTATGACGTTGGAACAGTAAAATATGTGTAAACGTGATATGTTACAGTGTGTCAATAAGATGTATTTGGTTTTTACAGCCCGGATCAAAGCCAGTGAGTGCACCACATATTTCACTGCAGTTTTATAAGATGACAGTAGGTTGTACTGCCAGGGGCCAATTTTACAGAGTTGCTGAGCCGAAAATATTGCTTAAACAATTTACTTGCTGAGCAAATATCATCTGTGAGCCAGCTAACACATATAGAAGAGCACCCTATTTTGGCTGGTAACCTCTTTTTGCCAAGCAGGAATTTCGTCCCTCAGCATAGTTCTGTACGTAGCACCTCTATGAAACCAGCCCCATCTTGTTACATGTATGACAGCTGTCATTCCAGCTAGCAATCAGAGAAACCAGGACCCAATTTCATGGAGCTGCCTAACAGTTAGCAAAGAAGTCTTGCTTACTGTAGCATAAAATTTTGCTGACCATAAGCACTATTTCATGGCTGTGCTTGGTGAAGCTGTGCTAATTGTTGCAAGCACGTAGAGATTTCCATTATTATGTCACTAAGTTAGTTTTACTCCAAGATACATGTAAGCATGGCCTACTATTTACAGTCTCCATGAAATATGCAGAGCCACTGTTAGCATATAATCTTCTGCTTAGTGGTGCCGTTAAATTGGGTTTTGGATGGACTGAATGAGGCAGATTAGGCCAAATTATGGCAGCACAGACCTTGTTAACAAGGAAGCCATTTTTACTCATATGTTCCCTAAAGCTGTTTTGTATGAAATAGTAAGTCTGTTGAATGGGATGGTGCCAGATTATTTTCTGATTGGCATGTATTCCAAGCCTCCTGTTTAATAGTTTTCAAAATCCAGCTAATCGCATGAAGGTACATGTATATTTAATTACAGAACATTCATCAGAGTAGACAATAGACAGGCACTGATTTGTCGTACAATTTCATTGTATTGCCTTCATTTTCTTCTGTCCGTTTCCCAAAATGATACGTTAACCTCACTTTCAATTTGAAAATGGCGGACTCCCGAATACAGTCTTGTAGACAACTACATGTGTGAACTCCACAACCTGTGCTTAGATCTGTTCTGATCAGGGTTTCCGCAGCTTGGAAAAGTCATGAACAAGTCATGGAAATTTGTTTTTGTTTTGCAGACCTGGAAAAGTCCTGGAATTTTGTAAAAATGACGAAAGTCATGGAATTTTTCAAACACTGTGTGTGATTTCTGTTATCAGAAATAAGCACATAAAATGGAGTTATTTATAGTCCACAAAAAGATTGGGTCATGGATTTTTATAATTTGTTCATGGAAAAGTCATGGAATTTAATTGTCCTTTAGGGGCGAGAACCCTGTCTGATATTTTGTGTCAGCACAGCTTGTCAGTGCCTCCAGCAAATCACCACTCTGGAGAGTTTTGATGGGTTGTTACGCGCAACGAATTATTCATAACATCTCGTTACTAGGAATTGGAGGAGCTGTATGTCATCCTAGAATGTCAGGACAGAATGATGCATTCCTTATTGGCGTGCTGGGAATAATTACGCTTGACTTGGCAAGCCAAATGCCGCTCATTTTATAGATGCAATGTCGCACAGCTACCGTACATGAGCCTACCGGTACATTTCATCCTACCCTGTGCCTCGGATGCATCAGCACTCTTGTGAACCTCATAAAAACACGGCTGTCGGGTTGTGCTCTAAGACTGCAGAGCAAACATAATAATCTGTTTAGGAGTGGAGGGGGTGGCTCAGAGAAATAAAACCATAACGAGAAAAACTCATTACTGGACTCGGAGTTCAGAAGGGTTGGTGTAAACAATACCCTAAAATCATTAATGATGGTGACTCTGGGCTTTGCTCATAATACACTCTGCTTTTACTGTAACAGAAAAAAGTGCAGTCCTCTTTGCTCACTGACAAGCAAGCTTAGTACATGTGCATATTACTTCCTACTTGGGATATTTCGTTCACAAAAACCTGCAACTTTAATTTTAATTGTGGGCCTATTTTACGTAGAGGTGGATAGCTACATTTAGACCCTGTGCGCATGGTTTGGCTACTACGTATCTATATTTGGGGGTACTTTCGCAGAAGGGCGAATAAAACTTGTTTGTGGCTAACTCATGTAAGTGAAAAGAAAACATAAGTTGTGGCCATGATCTTAAATTTCCAATGAAAAGCCATCTGCTCCCCTGGGTCACTAAGTGGCGCTATGTCTGTCTGATTTTGCAAAGTTTCCTGGGGGTGTACATTTAGTGTAGTGCAACCTCAAGACCCTTTAAAGTCTTCCAAGATAGACGGGTCTTTAATCTCCATGAGCTTAGGAAGTCTGTAAATTCTAATACGCTGAGAGAGTAAAAAACTCTCATAGTTTTGTTAGTTTTGATTGACGTCTAAAAATTAGATTTGATTGTCAGCCTTGAAAGGTTTTGAAATGACCTTGAAACCAATCATTCCCTTTGAGATCAATACTGTAGATCATATGCTAAGCGCACTAAGCGCAAAGCAGTTTTTAAGATTGATTGAAAATTAAACTAACAAAACTCCAGGAGTTGAAAAGAAGTGCATTGGTGCTAAACCCCAATCCCTATGATCTTTCAAGTCTTTTCTGCATTTCTGTTCTTGATGATCGTTTTTTTGATAGCAGTTTTGTAAAATCAAGATAGCAGAAATCAGTACAACCACTATTAACCACACTGTTCCCCTTCAACTATAAACATGAAGGGGAACAATACTGCTTGGGACTTGCCATCTTTTGTCCTTGTGCTGTGTACATGTATGTGTGAGACGTCCTGAGCCTTGCCTTTGTCCACAGATTAAGCGAGCCGCCTTCAGTAAGGGTGTTAGTCACACCAGTTTGTATGAAGTTCCGTCCACTGATCTGGCTGTATGTACACCTGTGAGGGAGGCTGGCATGCTTTGCATGTTATTCCATTGCAAGGGGTCCGTCCAGTCAAGACTTTTCATCATAACAAAATGGCACAACCTGTGCAGATCTTTAAAAAGATCTTAAAAAGCAGCAGCACTTCTCTTTCTGTAGGTCTCAATGTGCGGAGTTGTGGAAGGCTAAGGAGACAGTATCTCTGAAATGTGTATTTTCACAGGGCTCTGTATGTGCAAGTTGATCCAAAAAATTGTGCTCTGCTTAGATTTTGGCAGAAATTTGATTCTCATTGTCACAGAGCTAAACTGTTATGACTAACTCTTGACTGGTGTGGGCACAAATTGCACTCTAAGACTATCTTCAATGTCTCTCGCCTGCTTTGTCCGCATCGATCAAAGTTTGCTTTATTTGCATCTTAAAATGCCACAGAATGCTTTCAGAATGTGGCAACAGAAGATCTGTGTGGCCTTTGGATTCAATTACTTGCCAAATCTATTTAACTTTGAGCAGAATGAGCGTCCTTGTTTGGGCTAGCCTTGCTGTCTTTTTTTTTTTTTTTTTTTATTCAGGAAAACACTCAAGAAAATGCCTCACACAGACAAATATTGAAGAGAAAGACATAAATTGATTACTTTTGGGACATTGAAATAAACAACTGCATAGAACTTCATGTATTTCCACTGGTCTCTATGGAAATGAAAATTTCAATGAGAATGGAAGCTCATAAAGATTCAGAAACTCCGCAAAATGAACTGACAATCCATCCGGCCTTGCTACTGGGATTATCCCACATTTCAAAACTTTGGACATTTGGAAGGTTGTTCTTAGAGTTTGCATGAATTGGCTTTACCCTAACACTCCTCAGTCCTCCAACAGGTGAAGGATTGAGGAGTGTTAGGGTTAATGCGGAGAGCAGCTGCAGTATTTTGCAAATTTGTGAAGTTTAGTTCTTTTATTTTTCACTGCAGCAGTTTGTGAATTGTGCCAAATGCTGGTTTCGTTTTGAGTTTTTTTGAATGTGTTTTGTCCCAAAAGATCTTTTATTTACATAAGTTGTTCGGTGTTTGCTAACAAAATATATCTTTCCATCTTTTTTTTTTTTACATGTACATATTTTCTGTATAATTCCGCCGTTTGCTTCTTAAGTGGTATCAACATCTGGCAAATACATGTACATGTATGTCTTCTGTGGAACCATATTATGTAGGCTCTGTTCGAGCCAAAATTAAAGTACCGTATTACACAGACCTTTCGTTGCTTAGTACCAATATTTGGGGCAGACTTGATCAGTTTTGTTACTGCCGTCAAGGTTTGCGTTTCATATGTCAGCATGAATCGTTAGATCAAACTCCGAGCCTGCTCAGAATCTTTTCTTATTACGTTCTCTTCTGTGGTTGAATTGTTTTCTTTGTTTTGTCTATTCCCATTCCTGTAACTCTCCCTGTATCCCTGATATCTTTTGGTCCCGTAACCCCAACCCTCCCCCAGAACGAAGGTGAAGGTTTTCTCTCAGTCGGAGCAGCAGCCTATCAGGTGTGTTTATGTGACCTTTGACCGTGAACGGTAAACCCTCCAGTGACGTTGAAGTAAAATCCCGCCAGTTTATCCCGGTCCGCTTTCATCATGCCTCACAAGTATCGATACCCAACTTCCCTCCACATTTATACCATCTGCCTCTCCGCACCTTCTACCCACCACTTGCCGTTCCCCCAGGAGGAGCTCAGGCCGTTGGCCTTGCCCTCCTGAAACACTTTTGAAGCTTAGGAAAAAATACACAGATTGTTGACTGTTGGCACTGATTTCAGAAAGGAAATGCACAGGAATTAGGCAAACAAAACATGCTGTAAAACTGTTTTGAGATTTCACTATCTTCTGGGTTAATTATAGGGTTAGTTTGAATCAGTTACATGACTCACCCAACAAAACGAGATTTCACACTTTTCTATTAAACATGTTTCCAGGTGTCTAAATCCACTGCGTCAGTTTGGAAAAAAAATTAAACAAAGAAAGAAAGGAAGCAAACTTGCTCTATCAAGTTTGCTCTATCGTATGATTGGTTAAATATTTATGACTTCAGTTGAGAAACTAAAAAAGGAAGATCACAACTACATGTACTAAAAGTGTTCACTCTTTCTAAACACCGTTTATAATGACCACGGCTACTTGTATATAGCTAATGTCTCGCAACCGTGTCAGTTGTCTTTGAGGAAACAGTCCCCAATCCAGGCCTTGCACCCAGCAGTTAAATACTTCAGCACCATACTTCCTCACCTTTGTCCCCTGCTCACCCTTCCCCTCATCAATGCTCTTCTGGTCACGGTTGACTCATTTTCGTGTGATTTGCGTAGTGCATGTGTAGTGGCATACATCCGTCAGTGGCCATGCTGGCTTTTTGGGCTGCATCCGAATCTCTTTGTCTAGAGCTAGGTCTAGGTCTTCGCTCCATTTGAAATGCGTGGAGACGCGTAGACAATAGACCTAGCCGTAGCTCTGGAAGCCCTTTTCGGACACAGCCTTTATCTTTTTCATTTGTTGTACCGGTACAGTGTACACACGTCGCTGCCCTGAGTGTCCTCTCGGTGATTTATTCCACGGAAAGATATCCGACAAGTTTTTTCGTGCACTTTCATCCTTTCTTTTTTTTTCTTTCTTTCTTTCCAGAACTCAAAAAGGTGCATGTATGTTAGAGAAAACTGGCCACAGCAAGTTTGTCTTGAGTTTCAAGCTTGTTTGATTCACAAGGATAAGTGACTGTGTGAAGACTGGAGCTTGTGTAGAAAAATATAGGGTGTAGGTTTGCGGGTACACCATGTAAAAATTTTTCCATGGTGTACCCGCAAACCTACACCCAATGTACTTCCGCCATGCAAAGCTTCAAATCTTACTTATAGAAAAATATTGTTAATGTAACCACGAACGGCAAGAAAAACTAGACGGTATCTTTTCAGACATTACGTCCTCCAGGAGATCTTCAGCCATCATAACTGAACATACATCAGTTGCAGTCATTGTAAATAATTACTTGCAATTGTTGCCGCCAAAATGCTTTCGGGAAGGTTGCAGTCAATCAAATGCACGTTGGCTACCATGGCAACATGTATTCGTAGGACTTCCATGGCAACATGTATTAATAGGCTGTGACTACTTGCAGTTGCTACTGTCAAACACTCTTGAGGAAACTTACAATCAGGCGAATGCATTTGGACTTTCTCGGCAGCCTAATAAGTCATGCTGAGTTATTGAGCCATTGTACATGTAACAAACGGAGTGCCTTTTCAGAGCCAACCCTCTTCAGTAAGAGTTCTTATGCAGTTGTAAAGTCAACAAAGGACGCATTTTGAGAAATGCTCACTAAACATGCACTATGAGAATTAACTTGCAATAATGAAGAAATAATCCCCCAACTTGAGTATATTTTCCAAATGCCATACGTTGTTATTTTTACTTTGTTGTACAGTTTGCGAAACCTTTTCCCCAAAAAATTAACAACTCTTCTTTGAATATGCAATGACTGTTTATTGGCCGTGATGTGAATACATGGAAAAGTCACCTCGTTTTACCAAAATACAGATTTCCATTGCCCTATTTCATCTCAAGTGAAATTCTTCAAAGAATCCCAAATGTTGTAGATTCTTTGGCCTATCATTCAGTAGTCCATCATTATTCCTTGCTTTTTATCTCAAGTTATGATGAGATTGGTATAGTTAACCCCTGAGATTTAGTACTTGGTTTGTCCATGAATCCACTGTCCCAGCTTTCTCTGTTCCCTTTTTCTTACCATAATCACATTTCAGGTTAATTTTCCTTTTTTTTCCTCATATCATGCTTTCTTTTCTAACATTATTGTTTTTGAATTAATCATACATGACGCTGTGAATGGTAATTTTTACTAAATAGACTGTCACTTACCATCAAATATATGTAGAATACATGGCATCTTAAGATGTTGACATTTATAAAAAAATGGTCACATTGTTGAAAATTTGATTATTAACTGTGTTTCTTTCTTTCCAATGCTTTATTGACCATATTACAAATTAACACATTAATTATGTGCACAGCCTTTTTTCCTAAGTTGCTTTAGATGTTACTAACTTAAGTTGATTTTTCTATGTTTTCCTTGACTTTCTGATAAATTTCAGCCACTACAAGTAACTCTGAATAAAGGTCTTTCCTTTGCAATTGCCTTTTTTTAAAAATCTGGAAAATAACACTTGACAGGAATAATTTCAACCCGTTCTAGATTTTTGGGTTCCAGCTCTCAATTGCAATCATTGCCATGGTGGCGAATAATTATATACAAACTGAGACTGAGATCCTGACTGATTGGCAAGAAGAAAAACGTTCTGTTTAGCACTGCATAAAAACAAGCAAACGACAGCAAAAAATGTACATTTAGCTAAAATTGGTGGTCAGTTTGTTCCACACGGATCAGAATCTCAATCAGTCGTCCATCATTGTTTCACCAACACCAGAACCCACCTAATGGATGGAGCAAACCAGCATTGGGACCACTGCTCGGGATCCAGATCTCTGTGAAGCAAACAGGGCCCCTTAGGCTGTTATTTAAAACTCGTGAGCTGGAACCCTAAATTACCTTAAATGCTCAGAATAATTGGTTAATTCTTGTCCGTGTGCCTTTTCCTGTCCTCTTCAAAATCAGGGTCGTAAGGTGTCTTGGCAGACACACTACTTACAAGGCTGCGGCAATGAGATGTACACGGAGTATCTTTCTAAATCTTTCACTGGAATGTCATTCCCTGAAGTGGCCCAGTAAGTAATCACTCTACTTATAAAAAGTATTAATTTGGCACTTTCTGTAAGGAAAAAAAAAGCGGAGTACCTCAGACAAAAGTGATAAAACCCTAAATAGGAACTAAGAACTTGTATCTAAAACAACAAAACAAGAACTAAACGAGTTCTAAAATTGGTTCAGCAAAGAAGAATTAAGATTACAGACAAAACCAAGAAAATCAAATAAGTGAACATGACATAAAAAGTACTGGAGCATGGTTTCGGAAGATGAAACAGGTGGTAAGGCGCTATGTTTTAAGCACATTCACCTCATTGTCTTAGACTCTGTCAAAAAGATGTTACAAAACATCTTCTTTTTTTCATTCTGCTGCAGCCAGGCTCAGATTTTTCTCTTATTTTTTGGGGGGAGGTTTCTTTTTCAACTTTGTTAAAAATATTTGCGCAGTGTACTTGTGTGAGTTTTCCTGTTTACCAAAAGGTGTCAGTGCCCTTTCACATTAGTGTGAGCTGGTTATTTGAATGGAAGAATCTCGATAATTAAACTTTTGTTTGCAAAATTTAGGAATGTGTGTGGTATTTGGTGTCTGAAGTTTTGGTTTCAGGAGCGTTCATTTTTTTTAATTGATGAAAAAAGCCCCTTGGTACAAAAATTAATTAGTTTCAGGGGATGAAAGTATGTTCTTATTCAGATAATTTTATTTATGTCCCGATCAACTTAATTGCTGATAGTTTCAGGGTGAATGATATTTAATGGCAGCTTTCTTTTCTGTTTCTTTGTGTTTTTTAGAGTGTGCTTTCAGAAGCTGAAGTTATTGCTGATAGCTGTGGAGTCCAACATTGACACAGTGGAGAGCATGTAAGTATCCAGCAAAATGGCCGGGAGAACAGGTGAAACTACTTGTACAATGTACACTTGGATTGAAATTAAACTTGAGAGATATACTCATAATGAATGTCTTTTTTGTGTGCCAAGTTTTAAAAAAATTGGGCTCGGGACAGCCAAGATCTCGCCCCCCTTCCAGCCGTGAGATTAGACGTAAAAGCAAAGCCAGCGAGGCACATCTTGTGACATTTGGAATAATTGCAGATACAAACTTTATTGCAGGCAGAATCCAGCATGTTTTCACATTTGAAGAAAGATATGGGACGGAGAGAACCCCTCCGCCTTTGTGTTGGTCATTGTTTGATCGGAGTCTCAGGAATTCTTTACAGACTTCTAGGGGGCATGTGTTAGGTAACAATAGTCTACTGTGTGCATAGGGATTGGACAGGTAAGGGGGTACCCCTCCCTCCCATATCTTGCCTGGTATATGTTTCCATGGAGAGTACATCTAAGTATGCCCGAATACGGCTCTTTGTTACAGAAACCTCCACATCGTGACGGCCTCTCAGTTCAAAAGGAGTAGCAGGTTGGAGTACGATCGGGGTTACTTGAAGTTGGCAACAAGCTTACAGCAGTTGATTGTACTAATAGTAAACTAAACTTGTATTCCACCTGCCTAAAATGCACATGTTCATGTGCTTTTCAAATAGTTTTTAGTAAGCCCGGTGTGGTTTTTTTCTTCCAGAATCGCCATCAATCCTGGTCCTCATGTCAAGATCCACGAAGGAACTTTGGGGTTCTTTGTTGCTCCCTCGGCTCAAGAGGTCAAACGGTAAGACCCACAGTTAATTTACTCGAGTTGTTGCTGTTAGTAACTCTTGAAAAGATGAGGACAAATTCTCACCCCCTCATATATCATTGGATCACTGTCTTAATGAGCAGGGCCTTCAGGAAGCTCTCTGGTCATTTTGGTACCAATTTTACATCCCAATTTTCAAAGTGTATTGGCCAAATATTTTAACTTTCCCCACTGTTGGTGCCCAGAATGGATCATGCAAACTGTATAAATATAGACAGAGTCCCGGTGGACCATCACTACTGAGCTGCAACCTTGTTTGTTTTGCTTGTTTCATGCTAACGACAAATAATTGCTCAATACCAACCAAATTTCTGTGTCTCTCGTACCAATTTGTTAGTCTCCAAATAAATCTATCAGTGACTCGAATTGACTCAAGCATAAATCTGACTGAACTTGGCCGTTTGTTGTGACTCAATTCAACCTTCTCGATCTGTAACCTCAGTAAACTCAGGCTACATCCTTTAAATGATTCGACTCCACTCAAGTCACAAAAAGGCAGTGACTCATTACAATGCCAACTGCAGACAACCAGAAAAACAAAACCTTTGTTCCGATTGAAACCTGATGGATATAACCCTAACCATATTTTTAACATACAAGGTTCAAAGAGATTACCAGGAAGACCCCTAAAAGAGTTTTTAGTTCTTCCAATTTGCTTTCCCCATTACCCAGGATCTCTCAAGTGCCTACCAAGTGTGTATTTATCGTTGTCGTGCTCTCTGTCACTTTCCGTTCAGGGCGTACTACTATTGCAGAATCTGTCACGATGATGTCATCGCTGTGGAGAAGATCAAACAGTGTGACTGCGATAACGGTAACCACTGTGTTTCGAACAGGTTTTTTTTTTGTTTATTGAAACATCTTTTTCAGCAACTCGGCACTAAGCATTTTCATGCTAGAGCGTTTCGTTGAGTGTAACAGAGATCATTTCAATGTCAATATCAGGTTTATCAATCACTGCCGACATAGTGACATTTTTAGTTTTTAATATCTGTTAATATTTGCCTGAGTTAATTTCTGGTCATTGGATGTTCTTGCGATGATCGTTGATCGTTGTTCTCAACGATGCAAGGAGTGACCTACATCAGAAGTTCATTTATTAACCCTCAAGTTGATTGCAGTCATTACATGATGCATTTAATCCGGGTGTATACCTTGATTGTCCTGCCTTGAAGTACTTTGTGCGATACAGTCAGGGTACGTCCCCCAAGCAGGAGGTAGGCTAACGTGGCGGGAATATAACCCCAAACTTGTGCAAGTCCACCTGTATGCGAGCAGTCGTGTGAACACTAAAACACCTGATCTTCCTCAGCATTAGGCTCCAGAATAAGAAAGTTTCAGGGATTTAGAAATGTCAGGAAGAGGACCTGTCATTTCCCAAGTTAAACAATTCCTTTTTTTTTTTACAAAAGTCATGTTTTAGCAGACAATTGTCTCCTGTGATGTGGTCAGTGGGCTTTTTTATTCTCAAGGCAGCATGACATCTTTGGCTTTTCCTTGGAAATGATTGCATGCCTGGGCTTACACAGTGCCCTGGGCCACATAAAAATCAGTGGTTATCATAAATGTGTCTGCACCTTGCTGTTGGAGGCCCTTTCTACAAAGCGTTTAAACCTTGTTATCTTGGAACTACCTGCATGCGTACATAATCGGTTTGTCACTAAATAGTCCTTACCGATCGTCACTCTTACTAAAAGTCTCTAGAAGAAATGCCAAGATGAGTCCAATAGTAGAACTAATATGTCTCATGCTTGTGACCCGTTCTGTGAACAGAAGTCAGAAATCACCCGAGTCAATTTTGAGTTTTTGAGCTCTGTGTTTTGAGCGGCTGCTCAGTTTGGTATCCTCATGAAAATGGACGCTGGGGGTGAAAAATGTCAAGGGTTCCAACTGATTTTGATCGTTCGAGTTTTTTCGAGGACGGAACATGTAACTCTTGAGTGACCACGGCAGCTTCGATCTCCTTCTCACAGAGCAGATCACTTGTGAAACGCTGCTGGTTCATTTGACTGGTACACTTAATACTGATAATTGATGTACGCTGATGAACCAGAAAAGAGGTTTGAGATTGTACCACAATACACTGCGTATCAGTATATGATTGCTTTCATGGGTCCTTGCCATCGGTAAATGGTCTTTGTGTTATCCTTACTTGAGCTGTCGTATTGGGATGATTGTTTTTTTATGATCAGACCATGGGTATCCCGTGTCGTCATGAACCTTCATTGTTGGTTCCCGTACCATGGTAACGAGTTAACCCATTCCATCTCGGTGTTGGGTCTATCTCTACACCTTCATTTTCTCAGCTCCTTTCTCGTTCCCTCTGTAGCAGACTATTTAGGTCGACGCAGCCATCGTCAAGGTCTGAGGCGTCTTCTTCCTTGCCCTCGGAAACGCAAACACCACAAATTCTCAGGTTTCTGGTCTTTCTCTCCTCTCTTCCACTTTTAAAAAACCAGTAGCATGCCCTTTTTCCGCCTTATGCATGGTCACGTTTTTCCATCTCTCTCTCCATTTCTTATTTTGAAATCCCAGAATGAATTTTTCTGTAAATCTTACCCGTATCAGACATGTAAGTATTTCCCCCGACAGTCCAACCTTTTTATGGTGGTCATCAGTACAAACCTGCCTCATGTCATGTGGTCAGCTGTTAATGGCCAGGTGGTATGTACAGGCACAAGTGAAGTGTCCATAGTGGCCACTGAATTGAATTGGTTTGACTGTAATTCACGTAGCATGTGCAGCAGTGGAGTTTTTCTCAGTCTTTGTGTTTATAATCATTTCGCTAGAAACTGCACAGATTTCCAACAAGCCGGACGATAGTCCAGAAATGGTACTCTGCCTCTCTGATACTCCGCGGAGTGACTTGCACTTTACACCTCTCTATTCAAACTTTTCTTCCCCCCCCCCACAATACCGGTATTTGATAGGCATGAACATATCAACTATTTCAGTCCAAACATTAACCTTTATGTTGGGAATACATCATTGAAACATCCATACAAAGTCTGCTATTAGCATTCTGCTGATTGGAACAATTTTCCGTGAGCAACTTGCTCCAGAAGTCAGTTTACTGGAAGTCCACGAGAATACCTTGGAAGTCCCCAAAAGAAGGAACTCGCCACCGAGCGGAACGTTCCTCGCAGTTTTTGTTGTTTTGTTGAGTACTACTAGAAAACATGATAGCACACACATACCTGTGCACACCCACCTGGTATTGTAGCTTAATGTTGTTTGCAAGTAATTTTCATACAACTCTGCACACTATCGAGTGCACAACTTTGTTAGCCAAGCTGTTTTTTTTAAAAGAAATTGGTGGACCCTGAGTAAGGCTTACCTTCATAAATTCACATTTTTACATGTAGGTACCATTTTGCACTTGAATGACATTACCTCTGTTTTTTTCAGTGCCCAGTTTGTCTTTTGTAGAGAACTGTTTGGAAATGCCGTGCACCAATTTTAAAGTATGTCTTTTGTGCCATTTGACTATTTGACTGGTAGCTCGTTTGAAATCCCTGTCCACCGTTCAAACAGTGTCAACAGTTCTGGCTTGTGAGTACCAGTGAAAACTTCAACTTTAGTTCTGTGCCCACCCAGCATTGTTTTCCAAACTGCAGGGCAGAAAAGGAAGTGGAGACTAAATCTAGAAGAATTCCCCAATAACCATTTTATTCCTCTTCTGCTTGGTTTGCTGTGTGGAACTTTAACCCCTTCAGTTGCTGACATAAGCACGGCTCTAACAACGCACTCAACAGACGAGAAGATTCTGAAGGCACAGGGGGTTATTAATAATCAGGATGCCGGTAAGGGGGATGATTAACTATTCACGAGGCACATGAACACCTGCAACCAATCAGTGCTCTTGTATGCTCAAGAGCAGAATGCACATTTGTGTCACGAGTCTGATGTGAATATTCATTTTTGTCACCGCCTAGCATTTGTGTTGCTGCTTAAGTGCCTGTCCTAGTCAAAGGTCAAACCAGATACATGGGAAGACTGAAAATCTTTAATGAGGTCAGAAAACGTGTTGAAGAGAGTTCAAGTCTTAAACTCAACAGAACACCCGGCTTATGGATTTCAGAGTATTGGGGTTATGTTTGGTTTCGAATCGTATCTGTATCTAGACTGGACTTCAGTGTGGAGACTTTCAGTAGCCATAACTTGTGCTGAAATGTACATGTAACTCTCTGAAACCGTATCCGCCCCGAGCTGGAGTACCTGCACCCCCAATCGGTAAAAAGAAAGACGGGTGGTTACAAGCGGGTTCTTGCATGCGTTCTGCGAGTACGCAAAGACCATAACTTAATAATTAAGTTACGCGTGCTCCTCGTCAAACGTGCACTTGCGTGCCTAATGGCATGCCTATGCAGTGGGTACCAAAAAAAAACAGGCCTCTTTTGTTCCGCTCGGAGCTGATTGCCGAATGATGCGTGCCACAATAGCTTATCACTTAAATACCACACAAGCTCAACCTCCACGGAATAGTTTGAGCCGGCATGTGTATAAACACAGTGGGAACCACTGAAGCTTAGGGCTGAGTACAGACATCACCCCAGTACTGCAAACAGAATTTGCCACAAAGCGTGTTCAAACATCCTCTGTGTTACCCGACAGGAAACCCTACATGTCATCTGGCATGAAGTGGTTAACAAGAGTAGCATAAGTGCATAAACCATACTACTCAGCTGCCACATCCACACTGGTCCCCTTCACCCAAAGTTCTCCCACCCTCTCGACATGCCTTATTTGCCCTCGTAAAGAATTTTTGTTTGGTATTATTTGTTTTATTTTAGCAATCAAAATATCAATATTCACTTTTACAACTGCTGAAAGTTTTCTTTAAAAAGATCGTGCAGAATTAACAAGGCATTTGAATACGGCCGTTTCACATAAGTGCGCCACCAAAAGTTTGCAACGCGTTGGCCAATCACGACACGCGAAAAGTTGTCGACCCAATGCACGTTTAGAAAGGGTCGACAAATTTCGAGCGTTCTGATTGGCCAACGCGTTGCAAACTCTTGGTGGCGCCCTATTGTGAAACGGCCATTTCAGTGCTGTATACTGGCAAGTACACGTAGTTACGCTCTGGAAGCTGCTTTTGGATTTATTGTAAAGGACGACTGTGCACATCTGCAACGTGTAATTGATGGCCTTTTTTTTTTAAAGTGCTGGCCTTTTTTTTTTTTAAGTGCTACCCCCTGTTTGCCATTGAATACTTTGTCTGGCACTGATTGCATCTCTAAGGAAACCACCTGCCTTGTCATACCTTTTCAGAAATCTTTTTATCTTTCTTTTCTTTTTCGTCCCCTTTCCCAAAGCCATTTTTGTCAATTTATCAAAAATCAAGTTGTGTTTTTCAGTCAGAAATGGAATTCCGATCACAGTGATTAGAAATACTCATCATTTTCTCATCTGATGAACCACGGCAAGAAAATTGACTTTGACCATACATGCAATTAAACCAATTTCAGATTGTATAGATACAATTTCAAAACCACCAACTGTGATGATTCAATTTTGTATCCGTGCCATTAGAGATGAGTCCAAACAATTATGTTGTAAATTATAACCTCGTTTCAGTTACTTGCGATACAAGCACTTCATGCACAGCAAGCCTCCTTTCATTTGCTGCAGTTATTTTACATCACGTGGCCTTCTAGCCAATCACAGCTGCACTGCCCCGTCACATGATCGCATCCAGTCAATGTACCTTGCTGCCCATATCGCCATTGTAATTCCTGTGAAGCTTATTATATTAACACCCTTGCCTTGGGCATGAGCATTTTGTTTTTCAGCCTCAGGTGATGTCGCCTGACCAATCACAGACCAGATTGCTGCAGCCGTCAGGCTTGTTCCATGTCGATGTATATTTGTTGAATGTCTTTTATTACGATGTTATAAATTCCATTTGATTAATCAATTTTCCAGCATTCGTTTAGTTAAGAGAGCCCCCTGTTGGCAGCAGCATGTTTTTTCACTGTTGTACTATCAACAGGTGTTTTGAGTTGGCTGCGGTTTGATAGTGTAGATGGCTAGATGCAGTCACTTACTTCAACGTATCTGCATGGAAAGTGTGAAATGTGTGGTCGGTTTTTAATGTATCTTGAGTAGAGTAAGAGAATGTCTTTTTTTTTTCTTTTTTTTTTTGGCTAACTGGCTGCTTCGTTAGTCAGTTTTCGGTTAGTCCTTTTGCAAGATTTCAAAATGCAGCAGTGGATCGTTTTAATGGTGGAGACAGTTTGTAAAACAAATGTTGGTCAGTAGTGCTTGTTAATCTGATTTTGCTCTTTCCTTTGATCTGTTCATTAGCACTGAGCATTCCGTCAAACCTAGAGGGCAGCAGACAGGATAAGAGCAATGGCACAACACTCAATACAAAGTAGGTATAGCAGTTTTAATCGCCTAGCTATCGTGCTTTTTGCTTCCATATTCCAGGCTGTGAAGCCATTTTCTAAGGAATAAAATTGTCCAGAGAGCCTAGTGAGTATCTGCCCTGTGCAGAATGACCCACCTCTCCGGCATAGACGAGGGAGGCCTGGTAGGGGCCATGGGTACACCGACAGGCTGTGAATTCCAAGAGAAATTGGTCATTCGTGCCCTGGGCCAGGCGTGCAGAAACCTGTGTGTGTGTGCACCGTGTCCCTGCTGATAAGACATCATTGTTATGTTTTTAAAAATGCAGTGATAAATAAATGAGTGAGTGAATAAATGGAATGTTCCATTCTATGAAGCGAAGCCTGGATGGATCCTAAACAAATCCTCATCTGAATGAATAACAGCAGATCACCTGTGAGTTAAGGAGTTTCATGTGTGATTTTGGAGTTGAACATTTAATGTACCACACATTACAGATTGGCGCGATCAGATTTTGCAAGGCAGTCACACTGTAGGTTTGGGATTTGTGTGTGTGTTTGTGGACGAGCAATGAAGTGACATGCAATCGACAATCAGATGATGGGAGTCTATTCAGGCTTTGTTTAATAGGAATAACATTTTACGAGATGGTAAAGATGATGTAATGTGGTATTTGAAAATACAGTAATTGTTGAGACAGAGCAAAATGAATATCAATTACCCTAATGTTAGTCAATTTCTCAGATGAATTATACAAAAATAAAGCAGTAATTACGTGCCAATTCCTCCACTGAATTAGGCAAACTTCAAAGAGGATATTTGGCTTCAGGACTTCCAGGATCAGTAGAAAGCTGATAAAGCATTCTTCAAAGGAAGGACAGAGGCAGTTTTCAAGTTCATAACTTGGTTATTCTGAGCCCTAATTTTGCTTTGATTACCCTATTAGTGATACAACCTTTATTATACCTACATACAACCTACCATCCATTGAACCTGCATCTGTTGGCCTGCTTTGTTAAACTTAGCCATTTCCTTCAAATTCTTGTCTGTTGGTTTCATGTGTCCCTTGCTGTAAAACTCAGAATCAGCCTAATTCCGAAAAATATAGTTTTGGGGGAAAATATTGGTGGAAGGTGTAATATGTATGCGTGGCTTCTGATTGTTAACATTGTACATTAGGTTAAAAGCCTTCCCATATAGAAGACATAAGATCCTGTACGATTACACCTCCGGCAAGTGGTTAAACAACATGGGATTTTTTTTTACCTTTTCCAAAGAAATCTTTGTATTTCATTAAAGTAAAACAATGCATACATACGTCTTTTTGCCCAGAATTTTGTTTGTGTGTTGTTTTTTTTGGAGTGATAATGTTTCCCGGCAAAAGGGCGTAAGCGCTTACGTCCTTTTTCCAGGCACATGACGATATGTTCTCCCCTGGATGGATGGCAAACTTGTGACAATGGCAAACTCTGTCATTTAATTGACCTGAGACAGTGGAAGGGATGACAGTGTAGTTATAGAAAGTTTAGGTAGTACTTGTGAGTATCGTGCTGTTTATGTTTCCAAGATGTGAAAAGAAGGAAAAGGGCAAGTGGGTGATTTGACAGGAAAGGAGTTGCATCATCTAGATGTTATTCCGATTGAGGCTGTATTTAATTACATTTTCAACTTATAGATTTGCAATATTTAGCTTTAGATTTTCAGTGTCTGTGTAATCCGACTCTTGCCTTGTATTTCAAGAAGTGCTTGTTTTTGTCCTTTGAATTTGTCTGCCCTCTTTACTTGATCAGCCTGCACAGCTGTATTCCCATCCACACGCATAATTCTGACTGTTCAGATAAACGGTACAGTCGAGACCCACCGACTGACGGCGATTGGTTAGGTGGGCCTCAGAGACCAAGAGCTGTCCAGGCGCGACCCCCCAAGAAAGATAAGAAGAGAAGGTTAGGGTTGGGCTGTAAGATGCTCCATACTTTGGTGGAAGTTGTTGGGGGCCTGCAGATGACGTTGGTCTTCATTTTGGTGGTGGGGAGGAGTGGTCTGTAGTCCGTTTTTAGATGGTGGGTTGGAGGGTTGGTTGGTTTACACTGATTGTTTTTATTTTGGTAGTAGCATTGGCCTGTAGTTGGCAATGATAGTCCTTATTTTGGTGATGGGTTGGCGTGGCCTGTTGATGGCATTGATCGCATCTTGGTGATGGGTAGGAGTGATCTGTTGATGGCATTGATAGTTCTCATTTTGGTGATGGGTAGGACTGGCATGTAAATGGCATTGATAGCCCTTACGAGTTCGTTGTTGAGTTGGAAACAGTCTAGTTTCCATTGATAGCCCTTACTGTGGTTGTGGATAGGAGTGGTCTTCAGTTGATCAGGAGTCTGTGTGCTTAGGATGGGGTAGTGTGGTCTGTCCATGTCTTGATTGTGGTTAAATTGATTTCTACCCTGACGGTGATTGTGAGTTGGATTGATTTGGTGCATTTCATTTCATTTCAAACAGATCTGTGTAGCCAGATCTTATACAAATGGATGATGGTCGTTCTATGCATGTTTGCCATGGGGTTTGGTTTATGTTTTTTTTTTGGTGGAGGGGACTGTTTGGGATTTGTTTTAGTAGCGTCTTTGTTTTAGACACGGCTAGTCAATTAACGAGATTGAACTTGCTGCAGTCAGTCAGCTTCGAGAATGATGTTAATGTGAAATGTTTTGATATTGTTGCGCCAGAGTTTAAATCTAAATAGGGTTAAAGTGACTGTATTACTTTTTCATCATTTTCTGGGGCATATCTTCCTTTGAGTTCTCCAACTATTCTGGTTTTTATTTATCATCAAAGTAGTTAAAAATTTCAAAGGAATTCTTTATATGTGTTGATTTGTATCCTTGAATTTACCGTAAACAACTGTTTAAAAGTCACCATGTTGCACCGATGAGCTTCATTGAGCACTCTTTACTGGCTGAACCAAGTTCTGAGATGCAAATTATCACAGTGAGAATTGGTCTTATGCTTTAAACACCCTGAGCTGAAGTGCACCTCCAATCGGTGAAAAGAAAGACAGGTGGTTACGAGCGGGTTCTTCCACGCGTTCTGCGTGTACGCAAAGACCATACACGCCGGAGTAAATTAGTTGCGCGTACTCAGCGTGCTCTGTGTCAAAACGCGCATATACTTGGGCGCCTCATGGCGTGCCTATGCGGTGAGTACCAAAAAAACATGCCCTCTTTTGTTCCGCTCGGAGCGGATTGTCACAGTTATGTATCAGACTGATAAAGCATGTATCTAACACACTCCAGATAACTTCTGCTTGATAACACATGAACCACAGAGGTACTGCACAGATCTGCTACTAACTCAGGTTTGAGCCACGGAGGAGGCTGGATTTACAAATTTTCAGAACGGCTTGCAAATGCCACTGCACCTTAACACACGAATTGTCTGGTGATTTCACATGTCTCATGCAACTACTTTGCTTTTTTTTTTTTTTCTGGGAAAAACGTCATTTTGACTGTTATGTACATGCATATGACAGAGCATTTAAGTTGTGGTACATGTTTGAAATGCTCCAAATATTCTTCTTTTCAATGGATGACACTTTCCTTGGAATTGCTTTGTTGCAGTTAGTCACTATCATGTTTTCTGGGTAATTACTTGCACAGACTGTACTGGGTCAGCTGAAATGAATAACTTCATTACTTTTTGTCATCATGATGATACGTGTTTGTTTTGTTTTCTTTCATTTTGTTTCTCTCCAACACTCTTTTATACTTCCATCCTCGTTTTTTTTTTTTTTTTTTGTCACATCAGCTATGCTTTACGTCGTCCCATCCGGTTTGATCGCCCGCGCCCCTGTGTGGGGTCGCTGGGTCGCCTGCTACTAAGGATGCAGTATATAAATGGTGATCACAGCACCAAGCCGACTTGGTGGGTGTGGGTATTTGCTGTGGTCCATTGTCTGCCTTGCTCATAATATTCTTTTTATCACCCTGCATGCAAAGACAATCATAGAGTGTCGTGAGATTTTTTATTTAAAGTTCATCACCAAACACTAACGGAGTGAGTGTGATAGTTCATGTTTGTGTAAACTGCTGCAGACCTACATGTACCTGTGTTTAGAATGTCTGTGACTGAGGGACAGCATTTTTGCTGGAGATTACTTCCCTTTCGTGTTAACACCAAATAGTGTCCCATAGATGCCATTTAGAGGGATATAAATCTCGGCTTTTGTACACGGCTGAACCCAATGATTAGAAATCACTTTTGACAGTCCCAAATCATGCACGCTGCATCACCTCGTTCAGGCAGATTTTTGGTTTCACATTCATCACAGTAGCATAGGGTTCTGTCCCAAGCACACTGTCGGGAAAAAGTCAAAGAAGTTGAAGATTTTGGGCCAGGGAGGGAAGCTTTTGAAAATGTAACTTCACGATGTACCCAGTGTGTCATGTGCATCACGTCTGCTAATTCTGGTTTTAACGGTATGCCGTGATACTGTGTTGTGTGTATGTTGGTAATCTCAAACTTTCTCACACATGGACAAAGAATTATTGGCGGAATACCGCAATTCAGTTAACTCAGATCCAAAAATATTTCACTGGGCGATATTTATTATTGTTTCCTCACCAGGAAGCCTAATATTGACAAGAACATAAGATAAATATTCAGCATGTTAATTGGAGGAAACCAAGATTTGATTTTTTGTTTCTCTCTCTGACAGTTACTTACAAAACGACCACAAATTTTACTGAACTGTATCCTGGCTAATGTTCAAGCCACATATTTTTTCCCAAACAATTTGCTATTCTGATTATCATGAAATAATTGGCATTGAAATTGTAAGCGAATCTTGAAAAGGGGATCAGTGACTTCAGAATTGATTCTTTTTTATATAAACAAGTGATTCAGAACTGTCACACTTGCGGTTGTCTAATCGTCAAATCAAGGTCTACAATGTTTCCCCGCATCTCAACTCCTAAAAAAGGAAAGGAAGGAACGGAACTACTCTGACTAAAGTTATTCATCCTTGGTTTCCTTTGAGATATTGTCAAACTGCAATAAAAGCATAAGACTGCCACAGACTTTTACGATATGCAAACAATCATTCCCTAATGGTATTAACATGGCCGTCCATTTCCATTAGATGTAGCAATCTGAAGGTGCATGCAGTAAAGGCCGGTTATTTTCATAGAGTATTCTTCATTTGGGAAAACACACATATTTATGCCGCAGTTGTGGAGACATGCCGAACACTCATCTTTTCATTTCATGGGGACCCAAAATGCTAGGGGATAACGTTTTATCTCCCACAACTCAGTCCAGAATTTCGTTACAAAAGAAATTTCCCCCTAACCCCAGGTACGCCTACCCAACTGTACATGTGTAATATCGTCAGACCTCCTTGAAGAATCGGTCAATGTTTTTCATTTGAAGGCTTTTTAGCTCACAGGATGAACGGGCCACATTTTTTGATACCTCTTCAGTGCTCTCAGATGACAGTTTTTGTCCATTGTGGAGTAGCGCATGCATTCAAACCGTACGCTCATATACTCTTTGTAAGGTCTACCTTTCAAATAGCTAATTTTGGTGGAAGTCTTTTGAGAAAAATCTGTCTCTGTGGGTGCTTTTCCCCCAATTATTCCTTGTGTGGTATGTTGAGTAATTGACTCAATGTTTCAAACATTTGCAGCCTTTTAACCAACAAATGTTTACACACTGACTCAGAAAAAAACACAATTTTTCACTCACGATGCAGCACAATGGTGATGGTGAAGCCCTCCCCTCAGACTCATCACTAACACATCCCCTGTCATTTGGCTCCCCTCTGGTAACTAGCATCTTGGTTTCCCTAGCAACCAACATCATCTTCTACCCGTCTATGGTGGTGGTTTCCTGCTGGCACTTTACACTCCCTGTCACCTTTTTATTAAATATACACATCAATGGGTCGGAGGGACACATGCATCTCTCTTCGCCGTGCACGGTTAGGACAGGAAGAGACTTGCCCTTTGCTAGGAGACTTGATTGAGTTTTGCCACTGACCTGTAGTTAGAGTGTGATCTTGTTGTTTTGCTGTCAATAACTTGCTGATTTGTTTTTTCCCTTCACCTGAATCCCACCTGCTTCATATTGTATGTGCGCACAGCACCAGTAGGTAAGTCGTCATTATTTTGTAGGATCTTTCTAGATGCAGTCAAACCTGATTACGTAGTCACGTGACAGTCAGTCCGATTGGTGCAGTGTTTAGTAATCCTTACTTGGGCCAATTTTCATAGAGCTGCTTAAGCACAAAATGTGCTCAAGTGTGAAAAAACCTTGCTTGACAAATCAGGTTACCAGCCAAAACTCCATGTGATGTACATTGTTTTGGAATGGTATTCACTTGTCTTTTGGTTAGCATGACAATCACTTAGTTTTTGAGCTGGTAACCTTTGTTTTTAAGCAAGGTTTTTTGGTGCTCAAGCAAATTTTGTGCTTAAGCAGCTCTATGAAATTGGCCCTATGTGACAACTGTAGCAGTTGGCGCCCTTGTTTTGCCAGAAGGGTGCAGTTTCACAGAGGTTGTTAAGCAGAATAGAGCACTGAACAAATTTGTCAGCTGTGAGCCAAAACAAACTGGAAACTCATTCTCAAGTAAATGATATTTTTGCGTAGAATGAGCACCTAGTAAGCTCGTCCTCCCATTGTTTGCAAAGCTGTTAGACTTGTACATATACATGTGTGTATTGTACATGTGTTTGCTCTATGAAATTTATTGATAGCTGGCCATGCACAGATGTTGAACAGCTGCCCAATGCAGTTTGAGATCTGGCCATTGAGCGTTTCCAGTTTATTTTCAGCCCCCCCTTTTTTTGTCCAACAGTTTGTATATTTGCCTGAGTAATGAGTACACAAATGGACACAAAACAGAGCTGAGACTTAACTGTGGGAGAGTGGGTTTGTGGTAAAATCTCAGGGATGGGCCTTTTAGTTATTGTGGCTTCGTGCTGCTGTCCTTCTGGCAGGCATAAGGTTCTAGCTGTGCTTGGCCTCACTGCTTTATATTGGCCACCTGTCCTTTCTGCTTGCATGTGGCAAGGGTTTGACCACATCTCCTGAAATGATACAGACTTGCTGAGCTTCAGTGCGGTGTCACACTCGTCCGCTTGCTGTCATTGAATTTGTCTTTTGTGTCTTATTTTTCATTCCCAACAATATCTTCTTGAACTAAGTTGTTTTCAGTTGTGTAAATTTGTACCTGTTGATGAATTTTGCGCCGTCCGTTCCTGTTGGCGTTACATATATTTCGGATTGTTGTGTTTGACTGTGATTGCTGTCTCTGCACATCTTCACTTGATAACGTTTCAGTTGATTTTCTCATCCCCATCATCATTGCAAGGCTGTTTGAACTCCCATGACTGGAATGACTTTGTTTACTAGCATTTAGCTTCACTGCCATTCCGTCTACTTATTAGCTGTCTCACTTAGTTGCACTTTTCTGAAGACCATCTACAAGGCATCGTGCCTTCATTTCTTCTCCCATTCTAGTCTCTCTGTCATTGTATCTCTTGCCCTTAAAGCCTCGGTGCAAAGTAAAACTTCCAGACAAATACCTGGAAAACCACATTGATGTCTGCTTTTAAATCGTAGAAAACTTTGTCAAGCGTCCACACTTTCTTTTTGTTCTCTGTGTTTGCTGGATAATTTGTCACATCTTTTCTTCCTTTGGTATGCTTAAAGCTCACAAAACAACGTCTGAAATAATTTCAGGGTGAGTCCTCGTTTGAAGCAGCTGCCTGATTTTGGCGACGAAGATACCACCTACCAGTTTGATTCAACCGGAATGTTCCACTGGTGTAAAGATAGAACCTCCTCCTATGCACTCTTGGTATGCTGACATGT
>NW_019091355.1:4349342-4361234 GCF_001949145.1 Acanthaster planci | reverse complement strand
AGTCGCGGTCAAAATAATCCCGCCGTGAAGGGGTTAAGATACGCTGTAAAGTAATATAATTTTAAGGTTTGTGTTGATAGAACTTTCAGTCGTAGATGTACATGCTATTGAAGCGTCGTCTGTAATGATGAAGACTTTTGAGACACCTTATGTTATTTTTACAGACGTACTTCAACGACAATGCCCTGACCTTGATCAGGACATTAATTACAGGGGGCGCCACTCCCGAACTGGAGCAGATCCTAGCCGAAGGCGGTGATATGAGGCCAGGGCTCAGCATTCCCGACCTCCTAGCCAATCGAGATCGGTGCCTTGTAGCCCAAATACCACTCATAGATGGACCCTTGTCCTATTTTGGCGTGAGTAGTTCAGTGTTTCTAAAATAAGGAATATTTGTCCTTTCTCAAGCCTTGAATGATTGGAGGGATCTGGAGTGTTAAAGTGTTTTGAGTGTAATTCTGATAAGGCGGTGTGTGTTCCCTTTCCTAATATTGATTGTATCCTCCTCATTCCATTTTCCAGAAGCAGTTGTGTTGCCTGTGTAAGTCACATTAGTTTATCTCTTACATTAAGCTCTTTTATGTCCAGACTTTGATGCCCCCGTGCCCGTTTTTCACCAGTTGTGTATGCTGTAGACAACTACATGTGTGTGAAGAAGTGGATATCTCTGTGATACAATGATAACCTATTTCTTTCCAGGACGGAGGCATGTACGGAGACCTCTTTGTGGAAGCTCTAAAAAAATTTGGCATGCTCTGCTTTGGCATCTATCGATTCCGAGACTCAACCCTCTCAACAAACACACCCTCCTCCAAGCGCTACACCATCACCAACCCACCGTACGAGTTCCCTCTCCTGTCCACCGACCTCATTTTTGTCCTCAAGCACTTTGACCCCAGCCCGTCCTCGTCGAAGGCCAGAGGCCAAAGTTCGGGGGGCAACGGCGGCAATGGAGGGCAGCACAAAAAGAAGAAGCGGAAGGGGAAAGACAAGGAGCGGAACGAGAAGAGGGACTCCGGTGAGGGCATTGAAATGACCCCCCAGATGCCCCAGCGCCACACGGTGCAAGTGCAGAACAGTAATCCAAATGGGCAAAATCAGTCGCCAGTTCACACAACAATGTGCTGATCCGAATGTTGAAGGGGATTGCGCCTTCGAAAGCCAGATACATCACTACATGATCTATGTAGCTTTACCAGTGAGCGCATTTCTGGCATGCCTCCTGCACTGTATAGGAAAGGGCGAAGGCTATGTTAGTGGCAGAAGTGGGATATCGTGAAGGACCACTCCAGCAAGCAGCATTAATATACACGTAGTGTCTTTAGTACCGGGCCATCATGTAATTTATATTCAACTTAAAAAGTTATTTCTTGTTCATGTAGGTAAAACGTAATATTCTCCACACATGCATGCTGGTAAATGCATGATTTTGAAACTGAAAATAAATTTGGCTGGTGAATAGTGTTTTCCCACTGCACCATGAAGCATTTTTACATAACTCGTACTTGTTCGTACATGTAACAAGAGACTCTTGATCTTGAAAATCTTTAATTTATATGAACAGTACCTGATCATTGTCTTTGGTGGCAGGGTATTTCCCATATTTATGAACTGTAAAGGTCTTTTTGGCCAAGGATTTATTTTTTATGACTTTAGCAGTACTGGTGTTTTATACGGTAGGTTCATCTATTTATTTCTTCATGAATAACTTCTGATTTTCTGTTCAACTTTTTGTTTGTCACTTAAAGAACAGTATTTCCAAAGGAAGAAATTTCATTGCGGCTTGTTTTTTGGTAGTTGAGCAGTTATTTTTACAATATCGCTAAATACACGATTTCAGCCAATGCTCCTTTAATGCCAGATTGTGGAACCCTCCTTGGGCATTTTCCACATCTTGATTTGAAAATGGAAAGTCGCATTGTGTTCCTGTTATCTGTTGTTCCTGAGGATTTATTCTCTGTGTCCCATTGAGAACTAATCTCTCACATTCACTATGGTCAGATGTAGATATTTTGTTCTGAGTATTTTGTGTAGGATGGTTATTAAATAGCTAAAACTTTGGGGGTCAAACCTGCTACATAAAAACAGAAACACCACATAGAACTGTTGCTTCATTGCTAGTAATGTGAAGCTCATATTTGCTGTGCTTTTTTGGGGGTCTCTTACTGCGTCATTTTCTGTAAATAATTGGAACTTTGCATCAGGTAATTAATATACATGTAGTATTACTGGCTGAAGATCATCTTTGAATATCTACTTAATGTTTGAAGATAATCAGTTGTGTGCCTTGAAAAACCGTTGCATGAAGAAATGCTGGACAAATTCCTAGCGAAGTTTATCCATCCATGTAAATAAGAAATATTACCTTAGCTTTGTTGACAAATGTCTGCGAAGGGTATTTGTACATTCAGGTCTGTCAACTGAACTTTTTTCAGGGAAAAAAACGGGAGGAATCTAACTTAATCACTTTGGCTGCATCCTCATCTCGTCTAGAGCTAGGTCTAGGTCTTCGCTCCATTGGAAATGTGTGGAGACGCGCAGACAGTAGACCTAGCCCTAGTTCTGGAAGCCTGTTTCGAACACCGTCTTTTGACTGGGCAGGCACGGTCTAGTACCCCGAAGTATGGTTTGTTTAATGTGCAATGAGATTTCATTGGAAGGTTGGCCCGGTGACAGCTTTATATTCTAAAAAATACATTGTGGATGCGGTCCACCTTAGGTTAAGATATGATATCAGTGCTATCCATGTTAATCACCTTTAACTCTTTGGTATAAACAGCTTCTTATATTTCTTCTTATTGTATTATCATGGTAACATTAATGTATCCAAGACTGACAATCAGCAGTTCATAGTTTTAAACCAGGATTGCCAAAGTGTGCCCCCGTGTTCATTGAAATAAGAGGTTTGATGCCATATGGCAAACAGAATTCTTGGTAGCATCAGTCAGTAAGGCCACACTTTCATGGAGCACAGATCTCAACAAATCAGTAAAATTAATTAGACTTTCTTGAAACTGTTTGTTTTCAGCAAGAAAATGGAGATGGAGGGGAAATGGAAGTAAACGTAAAACAAACTGGGAAATTCTTTCTTGCTTTGTTAGGTGTGCCTGCACGGACCAACTCTACGGAGCACAAGTGAAAGAAGACGAAGATCCTTGACAAAACTCCTGTGATGGAAGAAATTTCACAAAGAAAAAGTCACTTTTCCTTTTGTTAAATTAACTGTCTTGATATGGAAAATATTGGGAAAAAGTGAAAGATAAAAATTATGTAAATCGCCGGATCACAAGCCAGCTCAACATGTACTTTTTTTTGCACGCCAGAACTGTAAGTACTGGTTACTGTTTATGTAATCAGTCCGTGTTTAGTAAAGTTGCTTTCACAGACGTACTCTTCTCTGCCATATCTATTGGCCACAAAATTCCCAATATGCTTGCCGTACATGTATATGTATCTTCAACGAAAAATGTGGAGAGTTTGTGGCCAGATAAAGTTCAGACAGCCCAATTCTTTCCTGGTTGTGTGGCGATATTTTAACAGTGAAATTCATATTCATTTTTGATGCTTTAATATTCATAAGTTGGCAGAAACAATTTGGGGGGGGGGCCAAAAAGAATTCAGTGGATCCATAATCCATAAAAGTGTGGCCTTACAGATGTTAACACGAGTCATACATTATGATGAAGGTTCATCGTGATGCTTCTGCTGTGTGCTAAATTTAGTAGCAGTCATGCACAGAAAAAAAGTTGTTTTGAAAATTGTCCTTTAAAGAAAAGCATGTAACTGGTAAATTAGCTTAGAACTGGTTTATTAAAGTGAACTGATTTTAGGGAACGTTTTCTAGCCGAGACAAGCACGCATCTCATGGTATTAGTTGCAATTTAGTCACAAAGTTAGACGGAATGTTACAAAAACATGTAAAAACATGAAAAGAAGAATTTATCCCTTTCAAAAAATGATCTCCCAACAAAGGGGGGTTGATTCCTGTTAAGTTGCTTTTGTATGCTGTGTTGATAAATTATGGATACATAACAAGTCTATATATATATGGAAGACAACAGAAAAGTTGTAGAGTGACTTTTTAAAAAAGGCTTGACTCTGCAAACATTATTTTCTATAGTTTAAAAGGTTTGCCTTATTGTTCCTCTCCGAATTTTTCAAGTGCAAACAGAACTTTCAGAATTTAATAAAAGCATTGCAAAGAAAACCAAATACATGTACAGTAGTCTATTTTGTTCGTGGTGCTATTTCACATGTATTTCATGAAGAGAGTTTCACTAATCACCAAGTTCAAATAAACCCTTAAAATTTAATAAAATTAAGTCAGGGTTGTAATGACTCGACTCGATGACTTGACTTGTCTGACTTGAATCACAATTTTTTGGTGAATCGAGTCCCCACAGGCAATGAGTCAACTCGAAGACCCTCATTAGAAGACCTTTTGAGTGAAAGTTTATAAGACTCAAAATCCCCCAAAATAAAAAGCAACTTCTTGACAATAAAATGTTTGTAATGGCTTACAGCACTGGTTGATAATTTCCACGTGAGTAAGGTGGTGTGATCACATAAAGAAACCTTAAAGGAATGTTAACTACCAAAAAAATGAACTTTTCTCTTGTTTGTATTCATCTTATTGTGTATTTGTGATGATTCAAATTGACTCAAAACTAAATACTTGACTTTCTGCCTAATGACTCGACTTCAGTCACTGTGGTACATGTACAATGAGTCACTGTTCCAATGACTCGACTCAATTGAGTCACAACAACAAGCAACTTGTTCCACCCCTATTTAGGTACATGCAAGTCTTGCTTTGTTCCAGTAGTTTGGTTCAAATTGAAGTTTTGCATAATGAAAATTCTAGGAGACTCAATAAAGTAACCAAAAGTTCCACACACTTTGCAAAATGGCCCCAGTGAATGCTAGAAGTTCAGTGGGACACACTTTGCAAAATGGCCCAAGTGAATGCTTAGAAGTTCAGTGGGACACACTTTGCAAAATGGCCCCAGTGAATGCTAGAAGTTTAGTGGGCATATGTACAAGTACAGGCTTGTCTGACATGTTTACTGTACAACCATGACGGGAAAAAAACGGGACAAGGTATTAACACACAAGTGCAATGATGTGGCAAAAAGACAGAGTGAAAGGAAACACCAAGGCAATTTTTGTTTTGGTCGTCTTCATTTCCTTTCTTGTGTAAAGCATCTAAAAAGCACCCAAACGAGCCTCGACCCTCAGAAAGGCCTTGACAGGTTAATCCTACTGCCATGATCAAATGAAAACAAACATCTCCAAATTTTTTGGCCACCCCGAAATGATTTTGCCCCTGCCCCCTCCAAAAAGAAATGGTTCTGGATCCACCCTTATCTACATTCCTTGCTGAAATACATGTCCACTGGCTCAACATTACTGTTTCATAGCCTGTCTGGAAACCACCTTTCAACTCTTCACTCTAATTTGCACTGAGATGAGACAAAAGTCTCGCATTTCATGGGATTATCCTCATAGGATTATCCTTAAAATTTAAAGATGCATGAAGACAGTTTCTAGAGTGATCTTTTTCAACAAAGTTTTCTGGGATGTATAAAAACCAGTTTACTCATTTTCTGCTTTGTGAAAATGCTCTTACTAGAGATAAGTACAGAACTGATTGCATTGAAAGAACTAAACTTTCCCTGTAAGATTGACCAAAATCTGGATTCAAACAAAATTAGAAAAACTAGGTAAATCTATACAAAAAGGACAGACAATACTGATTTGAACTAACTATATATATGTAGATCCCTCCACTCACTTATTACATTGAGATTTAAATTGAAAATAAACTGATTAAAATTAAATAAAACTAAATATATTTTCTCAAACTCTCTGGGCAGCCAGGATGGTAAAATGCTATTCCATGTTAATGTAATGTTAAAAGAGTTGGTAATCACCATGGATATCACAGGCAGTTAAATTTGTTTACATGGATGATGTAAAGAAGTGTAAAGTACATGTACATGTCTATTCATTCCATGTTAATGTAACAGACACGGTGCTATAGTATCACACATGTACCTTTTCTGCAGTCTCTTGTTAACTTTCCCCACTAGAGGGCACCATCACTGCTCAACACATGTCTATTGTCATCTGTGACAATGTAGTGCATGTACATGCAGTGACCTACATGTATATGTATGGACAAACAGATGCTCAATATTTGATGCAGCCCAGCAGGCGGACTCCCTTACTGCATTGCTTCAGTTAAAATGTCAGATGTGTCCTATCTGGGCTACAGTAGCTGGTACATGTACATCTTCCCAGGCACAACTGAAAGAGTAATACATGTACTAACTGCCACAAAAAGCAGTGTGTTCAGTGAAGGAATGATTTGAACGCTGACAGCGCTGATCAGATCATCTGTGTCGGATCACCCTTCCAGCTCTATTCCTCCGTTGTCCATCCCCACTTCCTGTGCTACGGCCTGCACCACCCCAAGCGCCACCATTTTCACCACTGCCACTACCACCGCCCCCAGCCCCACCGCTGAGCTTCACGACAGCAAACAGGATTCCAGCGAACAGTAAGCCAGGTAGTCCAAATAGAAGCATAGCCAGGAGGAATCCCACCGTGACGATGGGCTGGATGGCATATGGTCCAAGGTTGAAGCATGGAATGCCCAAATTCAGTAGCCGTTGGTTGAGTGTATCAAAAATGGAGATGCCGTGCCCCTGGTATCCTGCGGCCCCTTGACCATCGTGGCCATACTGGTGAGGATCTGCGTTGTGCTGGATGAAACCCTGGAAAAGTGAATGAAAGTCATACTTGAAATAAACTGCATGCAGTACATTGACAGCTTCGAGTCAACTTGTACCTTGGGCGGCTCATACCTTAGATGACTCGTACCTTGGACGACTCGTAGCATGGGCAACTTGTACCTTGGACAACTCGTACCTTGCACAACTCGCACCTCGAGTTAAGACCGCTCGTACCTTCACGTTTGCAATTTCATTGTAACTTTCTTGCTCTTCCTTTTCAGCATGTTTACGATCAGATTTGACAAATATTTTTTTTTATCAAGAAAAAATCTTCATAAATCTCCTGGAGAGATCTCGAGCCCCAGCATGATTTTCTGCACAGTGCCAGTTGCCTGACCGCGTACGCACATACACAATGTTGAGGAAGTGTAGTCACAACGGCAAATTAGGTGACGAACACAATAAATCAAATTATTGTTCAAGTTAATTACAACAATAATAAGCTCTGGTTTCTGTGAAGGTACAAGTTGTCTCGTACGCAAAGGTACGAGTTGTCTTTACTGGAGGTACGAGTTGTTCAAGGTGCGACTCGGCAAAGGTACAAGTTGGTACAGTTATGTTGAGTTGATGGTACGAGTTGTCAAGGTATGACTGAGTTGACCTGTTCCCCGTAGACAAATCATCATCCATCAATGAAGTAACACTAAGCAGGTATGCTCATTGCTTGGCAATTATGAAGAGGATAACAATTACCAGCAGCTTGTACTCATAATGCCGCATTCCAACTCCCACTTAGGATCTACTCTCAGTCTGCTCTAAATGAATGTCTCAGTGGTACACCCCTGAATTATCCTTGCAAACTGCCGCAGCAAACAATGAGTATGTTGGGCGCGATCTGTCAGCACGATCACATTGCATTTCTACAGCATAAATTTTTCACAAAAATCTTATAAACTTGATACACCTGTACACGAACGTTTTACACACTTTATGGCAAAGTTAATGCTCATCCGCGTTACATTTTATGCTGCACACTGTACACATAATGCTCACCATACGAGGGCCTGATCTATTTGGAGCATGAGGAGACTGCCGTACTCGAGGGTCATCATCTTGGACGATGTCACCATTTGCCAGAATCCTCACCATTGTGATGTCCAGTAGTTTTGTGTCAGGAATGGTTGGTAAGATTTCTCCAGAGTGTCCTCGATGCACAACACGAAATGCCGTACCTCTCAGTTGGTATTTTCAGTCAGCTTCATAATTTTCAACAATGCTGTTCGCAGCCAGGGGAATTCCGCACTAGGCCTAAAAGTATGTAGCCTACTCAACTGTTCTGTAAACTAGGAAATTCTGTCCAGAACCTACGGAGGCCGGACAGTGCAAGGGATTTATTTGATAGGCGAGTGAAAACTCATTATCTGGCGCCCGCCAATGCCCCACTTAAATGTATTATAGGACGGCTGCTTAAAGTGACCATTGATTATTTTACTGCAGACCTTAAGAGCGCGATTTTAGGTTTCAAATATCTCATTTTCATTTTTTTTTATTTGCTATGAGACTTTGCATATTCATGAGCGAAACTGTAATGTCATTCCAATCATCCACCGAAACCTTAATGTTGCATTGAGTTGTGCACAAAAAAAGGCTGGGATTTTATATTTTTCGAAAATTTCCATATCTTTGGCAATTTATTGTTGCATATGTTGGCAATAAGCCAGCAGGTAACCAGTAACCTTTTGTCACAAATGTTTTCAAAAGAGCAAAATTGGATTCAATACTCTTAACTCTAAAAGGGTTTCAAACAGTTTCCTTACGTTGAAGAAAGTGTAAAAGATCCAAAAATGTGAGTCTAAGAAAAATTAATTTTATTGCCTATTAAATTTCTGGTAGTCGCCAATCAAAATGTGGGCTATTGAAGTCAAGGCATTAGTGCTTTATAAGTGGTAAAAGTTATGTGGTGGTCGCTAGAGAAATACTTTGTGGCCGCCCTAGAATAACTGGCGGCCGTTGGGAAGCAGTTTGCGTACTATCTTGTGGCACTATTCGGCCACCGTAGTATGTTTGTTGAATAGGTTGGGCTTAGGGTACCGATTGGTGGCGCTGCATGTTATTTGAAGAGATGGCTGCGGTGCGGTGTGACATGTGTGACTGCGAATGTGGACTTCGGCATGACTGAATTCTGAAGCAGCCGAACGTTACTTCACAGGTTTTAGTGCTTCAAACATGCAGATTGTAGTTCAATAGAATTTAAAGAGGTGAGGAAATACACAACGCAGGCTAGGCGTTTCTTGGTGAATTTGAAGAAAACGGTGTGTGATCGAATGCTTACCACTACCACTGAGTACTAAGCGTGCCTAGCCCCACTTGTGTGGCACGGACTCTCACTCCCTATCCATAGTCACACATCCGTATACGCAATTTCGTGTCGGCGTATTGAACATTCTGGCGCACCCACTTATCAACGTTGGCGCAATTTCTTTTGCACACGAACATGATTCTTGACCTTTCCGCTTTCTAAAAAGCATTTATTGAATGATTTCACTCACTTTATTCAGGTATTTTCCAGTCTTTTTGCCTTTATCCATTCAATCTAACAGGCTCGCTCTGTCAGTCGCCATCTTTAAAATAAGGTCGTTGAGCATTACATCACTTGACCCCTCATCGTCTGGACGGCTGTTCCATGTCAAGATACCTAAACTGCTGCCAGAGTTTTAAAAAGGGCCCGTTTGTACATGTAGTATCTTATTGCTCAGTCTGTGTATTAGATATGTCTTGACATGGAACAGCCGTTATAAGAGAGTAAAAATCAATATAGCAGAAACAACATCATAGATTTTATTTAACATGGTTATTGTCAAAATACAAAGAGGGACAATTATTCAATCTTAAGTAAAATAAAAATATAGAATTTTAAAGGATAAGGCATTGTTTCTTTATCATATAATATCACCACCCCTCTAGCGTAATGGTATGGTCCCAGTTGTCCCAGAGGCAACATGGCTGCTTATTTCTGAGCTGGTTCGAAGGAGGCGATTTGGCCAAATTAAAATGGCAATTTTCCTGAGTCTAATTTGTTGAGGTTTAGCAAAAATATCCTTCAGGCAAACACGTTACAGTCGAGTACCACTTCCTTTGATTTTTAACGTGTTTTGGAAATGTTGACACTGTGTTTACAGTGTGTTGATGGTCCGTTAACTGTTGACGGTAATTAGTATGACGGCACAAACATGCATGTCACCTGGCCCACATGATAGAGTGAAGTGTACCCCCAGAACTGTGGGGTCCGATGTCCACCCCACTCCCATGAATCCCCAAGAAAACAAGCCCTTTTTGCCGCAGGTTTGACATGATGTTTAACACTAGGGCATGAACGGGGATCCTGTGGAACTTGCATCCTACAAATTGCCTTTTTTTAACATTTGGACATTGTCGGGCGATAGTACCGTCACCGTATTAATTAGAGTCCAAGTACCATCCATAGGCTTTTGCTTCCAACCCTTAACCCCCTAGGGTGTATGTAAAATCATATTGTAATTGGAGGATTTAGGACTGTTAGGGTTAATTCATTTCACTCAAAATAGCTTGTACCCCAAGTCAAAATCCTCCGACTTCACCTCTAAAACTGTCCTTGAAATGTCGTATGCGCCTGTCTATGGATTAAGTGAGAATCGGAGATGTCAATAATGATAATATGGTTTACTCACATAGGAAGAATAGAGAAATTTCCCCTTTAAATTGGAAACACTCGTCGACAAGCTCGAAGATGCCATCTTTCTCAAATAGCGATTTGAACTATATGTTGATGTCCTGTTGACGACGTCACTGTGCACTGGCCTAGCGGACCATTCACAGAAAGTATGTCGTGTTGGTACACACGTGTCGAGGACTATCGGTATTTCTTGAGCAGTGCAAAGTTTGGTGGCTGTGGCCATATTGAAACTGTACACTAAACATGACGCTGCTCAGGAAACAGTCGTCAGTGCGCCTTTGCCTACACAGCATGCTTTCTGTGAATGGTCCACTATAGGACATCAACATATAGTTCAAATCGCTATTTGAGGAAAGATGGCATCTTCGAGCTTGTCAACAAGAACATTTCCGATTTAAAGGGGAAATTTCTCTATTCTTCCTATGTGAGTAAACCATATTATCATTATTGGAATCTCCAATTCTCACTTAATCCATAGACAGGCGCATTAGACATTTTAAAGGACAGTTTTAGACGTGAATTCGGAGGATTTAGACTCAGGGTATGAGCCATTTTGAGTGAAATGAATTAATGGAAGCAAAAGCCTACATGTATAGAAGGTACTTGGACCCTACGATGTCCAAATGTCAAAAAAAGGCGATTTGTAGGGTCCAAATTACTCGGACTAGCCCTTGCGTAGGCCCACCCACAGATGTGCTGCTCCATTCCCCCAAGAGTTCTAAATACCTTCATACTTTGTTGGCTACCAAGAAAAAAAGGGGTCCAAACCATGCCGATTTTCAAAACAATATGCAAATATTTCCCAATCACCATCCGAAAGCCATGCAGTTCACACGTGTACTTGTGAAGACAAGCCGCAACCAAATTGTTGACTATGGTCCAATGTTCGCCCCCACGGAAGTCTGACCCCACAGTTCAGAGGGTATGTGATTGATGCCCAAGATAAAGGAATTGACTGCTGCCACTTTCCGTAAATGTGTGTGTAATTCTTAGCCACGACTGGACTGACTGTTTGAAATGGCAGTTTGCTGCGATGCCCTGGGGGTCACACTGACCAATCACAGGCCTCATTATTTATGCCCGAATGGCAGGAACAACAAGCAACAGCCATTGGGTCCAAGTGCACGTGAGGGCGCTGTTGCACCGTGAACAATGTTATCTCTCTCGTACTAGGCACAGCAGCGATCTTCAGTGTGACATGCGCTCACGTGCACTCGGACCTCCTCCAAATATTTTGGTAATGAGGGGCAGTGAAAAAAATCTCCCTCAGCAGCGAATGCTTCCCATGATGTTAAGACGGTACTGGTGTTTCCAACTAGAGAAAAAAATGACCAGATTTTGAAAATGAATTTGGTCCACATCCGACCACTTTTCACTGCACATGAGCGTGGGGCCCAGGGTATGGAGGCAGTCCAGTACCTGGTACCAAATAAGCCTTATCGC
>NW_019091355.1:4323208-4341466 GCF_001949145.1 Acanthaster planci | reverse complement strand
GGACTACCAGATGAAATTGCAGAGGGGACTGAATAGACCAATCGCTGCCGCTAGCGTAGTATTCAGCATATCAGTAGTCCGAGTACTCTACTGACCGTCAGTTTTATTTTTGGTAAATGACACTAACGACACACTTTGCTGTGAGAGGACGCCATGTTTGTTGATGTCTGATACCCACTGTAGGTCACATGACTTAGAGGGCAATCACATGACATCAAGGAACATGTCTTGCCCTAATTTTCCCCAACTTAATTTTTGCAACAAAGGATTTGCTGTTATGTAGATTGACGTTAAAAAAATAGGAGGCATAACCTAGACGCTACATGTATGGAATTATTTGATGATGATTTCCTCCGTCTCAGGCTCTTTCCTTGTTCTGGCTGTCATCAAGTCTAGCTGGCCTGGGACAGTACGCCCTCCTGCGATGGCCCGCCTTCCGTCGACTAGTCAACATCCCCCAATCGCCCTCCGAGATGAAACACCCCTGGCAGGAAATGAGGCAAGCGTTTCGAGTCAGATATTTCTCGAAGAAGATGTTTTGAACTGGGAGAAGAATCTGTGTTTGGGAGTAAAATGAGCCAACAAATCTTCAACATCAGGAGGGAATAATGCCACAGAGGAAGAAATCTGACTTGAAGATTTTAAGCGAGCAGCGGTGTTATGTGCGCCTTGATTAAAGGCTACCGTGATTCAGCCCGAGGTGCTGTGTCTATTCTGTATGTACATACCGGTAAGCACTGGATGCATTTCAGTGATCGGTTACATTGGTATCGTGCGAGCGCGATCGGTGTACATAATTTACATGATTTATTCTCTCAAAGTGACTGTGAAGGCAAAAACTAATCCTATTACCATTAATGTGTAAACTGACATTTTAAGGGAGTACACTGGTTTTGTGTTGTTAGTAGGCATACATCCTGTTAAGGTTACGTTTCAGCTTTTGTCGGTGAAAATATTGGATCGAACATCGGCCGATGTTCTGATTAAAACATCGGACATTGGATCAGCGGTTAAAACCTACAGCAGTTGATCCCTAATCTAAATGCATCGCTGACACAGCAGACTTCCCTGTCAGAATCTAGTCTCCTGTTCAAAGACAGTGGATGGTGACTGAAATCATATTCAGTGAATATGATTTCAGTCACCATCCACTGATCACTGATGCAATTGTTGGCACAATTACCATACCCTACAATGAATACGTGTACTTTTTCCCTCAGGTCAGCTTGCAGCCGACTGAAAAAGACTCTTCAAAGTCATGTGTTCCTCTTTTTATTCCCAATTTTTTGTCTTCGCCGCAGCTTACCAGAATGCAAATGGACGTTGTTCTTTAGAGCTTTTAACAGGAATTTGTTTTAAATGAAATTTTTTTTTCAATTCTAATAAAGTAACAATTGATATTTTGACACCAATGTTTGCTTTATTTGTGTCTGCATCCTTTACGAGCATTGAAAAAATTAATTAAACTGTTACAAAGACATTTCACTTTCATATCCGCGCATTTAACGGTCTGCAATAAAAATAATTCCTCTTTACAAATTGTAACACAAATTTTTTTCATCCTGATCCATCAACTTGAATGGCCTTTGATACTAACAATGAAGAGTTGTTAAGAGTTTCCAACATCTAAAATCAACCTTTAAAACTTAAAAAAAAAACCACAACTGCAGTGATAACAGAAATGGTTTATATAAACTTTACTTGCTATAGACAAAAATTATAAACAAGTTTTCTCTTTATAACCAGATAACAAAAGGATGCATAGGATACTCCTCATGGGGATTAAAATGAATAAAATTAAAATATATGAATATTTTAGTTTGATATATGACGCATATGTACATCTTTAAATTTCAATACATATTTCTGACATGGAGAATAATTAAAAACAAAATGATTCTGTATTTTACAACATTCTCAATGATGACCTGGGCTTATCAACGCATTAGGCATTAAAAGTGTAAGTAAAATATGCTACTTCGTCACAATGAAAGTGGCAGCCTCCACGTCTTGTTCTGGTCAGTTTGGAAAACACCACTATGTATTTGCCCACATGGTGTTCTTTCAAGTTCAGAGCCAACCTCGTCCAAGCTTTTATGTGAGTGACTGCTGGTTGAAGACTAACTTCTCTCAACCACCAGCACAGTTTTCCATATTAGGTATAGAGTTTAAATACCATCTCTTTCAGTTGAAATAAGGATTTGCAAAGAGAGACTTTCATTTTTAGCTGATGTCTGTTGACTTGCCATTCTCACATGCCAGACAGCGTAAAATACCATGCTTTTCTTACACATCGCATGGGGGAGAAAGTTTATTCCTGGACTACAAACCAATTTCTGAGAAGTGAAATTTCACCCTATAATCCTCTAAAACACTGTACGGCAGCTGCACAGGTTCTTCATTCCTGTATCAAGTTGAACACTCCCTGCTTTTAATGGCTTTGTTCCAGGCAAGGGCAAATCCGAGGGGATGGAGGGAGCCATGGGGGCCATGTCCCCCCCCCATTATTTCTTTGGACAAAAATAAGACAAAGGCAAATGTTTTGGCCTCGTTCGTTTCCCTTCCTTTCAAAATTGTGTAAAAAGTCCCAAAATGCAGCCCCAACCCTCAGGAAGTCCATAAAAGGTTACATGAAAAACTTACCAAGTTTTGTGGCCCCTCCCCCCCAAAAAAAGTTTGGCCCGGGCAGACCCTAATGCTGGATTTGTCCCTTGGTTCCAGGTGCTTTCAACTGCCAAACAAGTAGGGAGAGCAAACTAGTCAGGACTTCAAACCCCAGATACATACGTCACTGAGTACCTGGATCGTGAATTCAAGGAGTGCCCAGAAATTTAAACCACTGCTTAAAGACACATCAACTTTCATTCCTAAATGATACCAAATTCTCCACAAAAGTCAAGATATGGGCATGGCGAAAGGTAGGCCTCGGGTACATGAAGAATGGACTTGGCCAACCTCGCTTATCGAGTGTGGACCCATGAACAAAACGTCCACATAATCCAGGCTGTGCCAACTCAGTTCCTGGAAAACAGTTTCAGCGCCATTTTTGAGTTGGGCTTATTTGAACCACAACAAAGGGGATAATCAAAGAAACCATCATCTACAATCCAGTTTAAAAGGATGCACACAGTACAAGATAATGAGCATCTTCACTAAGTTTTTCATCCCACAAAAAAGGAATTTCCACACTAGGCAGGAAACGTTAACATGTATACGCATTCATGTGTGTTACTTCAGTACTCAAGGGGGATGTAGGCAAATGCACTCGGATCACATCAGCTGCACAAAAGGGTCATCTTGAAATAGCACGATGCAAATACCCAGCCCTAGAGAACAGTACTCTATGGCTTAATACCCATGGGTTCGTACTAACTCCTACAGTTTATGCACAAGGAGTACACTTGATTTCTCCTCACTGTCCTACTCAATACGCGGTTTCTACAATTTTGTCATTTCGTCAAATTGATTTAAGGGCAGGGGTGATGGTACCATGACAAAATCATCTTCTGCTTGGCAGCCCGTTTCCTCATCAATGTCGTCTTCCTCTTCATCTTCCTCATCAGTGTCATCTGTGCTGTCATGGCAACTGTTGGCATCATCACTGTCATAGTACATCTGAAGCGTTAACATGCAAAAAGAAAAGACGTGCAAGCAACATCATGCTTTAGTTGCGTTCCATGAGGGTGAGATGTTATAGCTTGACAAATCCCCCCCTTCCTTTTTTGCAATGAAGCACTTGTTTAGCTGAAGAAAAGAAACCATACCATGCAGGACACCTGCAACGATATTTTGTATGGGAGTTACTGCTTGCTAGAGAAGAATTGAAATACACAGCATCGTACAGTACAACATCCAGTTTTCAATTCTTGCTCCAGACTTTTTAAGTTAGAGAAATATTTTACACCTTTGTAGAGCCTTAAATCTCCATTTACAGTAGAAGACTTTTTTGCCTGTGCTTTGGGGTCTTTTTCTTAAATTCTGCAATACATGAAGAGAAAGCAACCGTGCAGACATTGTGGAGGCAAAATGAGACGAAACACTCTTCACAGACAATATACATGTACAGAGAAGGCAATCTACTATGCTGTCATCGGTTTATACATGTAGACGCTGTGAATTCCAATTCAGTGCCAAGCACTACATAGCATGATTAGGGCCCTGTCACATGCAAAATTGTCTCATGATTCCCAGCAGTGTCAGGATGCAAAATGGACTACTGCAAATTGTGACTCCGCGAGATGAACTTTCAAATCCCAGAAAACGTACATGGAAAAAGTGAGGCTGCTTAATATACTGAATGCAACCTGTCAAGTTTGTTTACATACGGACTCGGCGCTTTTGGTCATGTTTGGGAAAGGGGAAAATAGCTAGCAAAGCGAAAACTGCCAAAATAAAGGGAAAGCTTACAATCTACATGTATGTGTGCTACCAATAAATAGACTGGTAGGTGGTCCAAACTGACTACCTTGTGATGGAAGGCACAAAGTTTTCCTCTGGGAATTTTCAAGGGTAATTGACAGCAAGAAAAGCACTCTTACGGAGATCATGTCAACTAAAGCCAGTAAATGACTGAATTTGCCACATTCCAAGTTCAGGTAGTTCAGTTTGAAAAGATCACAAATTTAAATGAAAACAAAAAGGCAAGACTACATGTACAGATGCAATCAGTGCGCGTTTCATATTTTAAAATTTGACAGTCCACCTGGCGTCAACATAAAAACCTGTTTGGCTATGCTGAAAGAATCTCACCTTCTGCCAGGGTCCAATCCCACAGCAATGGCTAAATACAGCACAAAAAAATTACTTAACAGTAAGCGTATTGCACAGTAAACATTTCACAGTTGCTGTGCTTACCACAAACACCGCACAGGCAAGCACACAGATTTCCACTGTTACGTCCCAGAAACAAGCACATTTTTCTTCCAAAGTTAGTACACCTTTTGCTGTGCCTTTTGCTGTGCTTACTGCTTACGGTTTCCATGAAATACGCAGGGCTCATAGCGTAAAATTGTGTGCTTAGCAGCGCCATGAAATTGGACCCTGGATACGATCATGCCAAACTAATACTGCTTACCAACTACAAACTTAAAAACCAGTTAATACCTAAAGCAAACCACAACTGAGGAGATATTATCAATATGACAAGCAGCCCTTTCAAAAATAAGTTTTACCTCCAACAAATTCTCTTGCAGCTCAACTGGCCTCAACTATGGAACACGCTTTGTTTTTTCTAAGCACTGAAATGGGCAAGTAAGAAGCATGAGGATAAAAAGCATGCAAACGATGTACAACTTACCGCCCAAAATTAAAAGCATCTCAGACATTAACCGGGAGAACTGCAAAACAAGGTGTCTACACTGCATTTTGTTAATTCATGAACGATATTGCGAGGAGATGAAGGAATGACATACCACACGTTAAAAATGCATAACAGGATTTTTATCAAGCAACCCCACACTGGTTTCGTTTTTCTTCCTTGGCAAGCTCAAGAAACAGCAGGCGGTACGATGGTTAAAAAAAAAAAGGCAAGACCAGGTTTAAAACAGCTGGGAAAACAGGAAAGAAAAGAGGAAAGATTGTCAACAAAATAGAAAACCATGAATGTATTGAAGTTAAGAAGTACATTGTGTTAAACTTTTAATTACCCGTGTCCAAACCTAATAAGCAACCGTGCGTGATTTTGATATGCTTGTAGCACAGCCGTATATAGAGACCAAATCTTTATTTTTAAACTGATGAAACTTCAGGATATTTCCAGCGGAGGTGAAATTTGAAATAAACAGTTGCACAACATTCTGTGGTTCATCTTAATACGCTGCAAGAGGTATTCTTCCCCCAAGACTTTTCTGTGCCTCTTTTGGGGATTGTCATTCTGTGGCAGCGACTTTTTTTGGTCTCCCTCCAAGCAGGAAGTAAGTTCTGGACATGTTCAAATCATGGTCAGGTGCTTTCTGTGTTGTTGTCAGTTACTTGTCAAGTACCACACTCACGACCAAATACTAACCTGGTTAGGAAAAAACAAAGCTGCAGAATGGACATTTGATGGTAAATGCATAAAGGTAAGATGTTAAAAGTAAATCTAAGACTCCAAACATTCTCAGTTTAGTACAATTAACATTTAAGGACAAAAGCACTTCAAAAGTACTGGTACTCAGTCTGAAAAGTACTCACTCGGAAAAGTACTCGGTCTGAAAGGTACTCGGTCTGAAAAGTACTCACTCTGAAAAGTACTCAGTCTGAAAGGTACTACTGGAAAAGTCGAGACATAACCAATGTCGAAGGGGTTCAGGCTTATTTAGTTAGTTACCCCATTGACAGGACAGACGTATTCCCATACTTCGGTTTGGGCTCTGGCATGGTAGCCTGTTTGTCTCTCTACTGATATGGTATAATTTGCTTTGGTTTTAAATAGTGTTTGTGTGCTTGGATTTTTAAATTGGGTTTTTGTGTACTTGGTTTTAAATAAGTTTTTAGTGTATTGTGCCTTTGATTACTTCGGTGGAAAGGGCGCACTATGAATTCTAAATTATTATTAAATCTGAAAGGTGCTCGGTCTCAAAAGTACTCGGTCTAAAAAGTACTCGGTCTGAAAATACTCGGTCAAGTACTTTTTGAGTACATGTACTTTTGTCTTAAAAAGTACAGTGTAAACAGTTGTGCATTAACTGAGCAATGTTCATTCTCTATTTGTACGCGTAGCTCTGTTCCTTCCTAACCAGTTCAATATTTGGCAGAGAACTTGTTGCTTGAAAAGAATTCAACTGCAACGCTGGGTGCTTCTGCCAAGTAACGTGCGTAGAAAATTTCAAACCGACAGCCAGACCTGCAGACTGGATTCGGGTGATGGATTTAAAATGGCAGATGGGACCACGGGTGGGAACAGGACAAACAATGCCAGTTTCACAACACAAACTGTTGGTTACTGGCTTCTGACAAGAAACCTCTCCGAGATATCAAGTTTGGATAAGACTTTGAAGAGTTTTGTCAACCCCGATAAAATCCGTCTAAAACTTAGGATGTACAGTACAGGCAAACTGAATGGAAGAGTGAACAGAGACAAACAAAATCTGAAAGAATCAACTATCTACTGCCAGCATACCTTCCACAAATGCTTCATTATTTAATTTGATATTTAAGATTCATAAAGGCAAGAAATTACAATTATATTACACATGTTTGTCCATTTTCTGTATATACTGTTTAACAGATCTGCCCATAAATTTGTAAACCAAACACCTCAGAAGCAATAGAAACATATAGTAATGATAAGGTTACGGCAACAAATGCCGGTCTGGAATCATTTCTACTTTAAAATCATTTACAGAGTTCAAAATGCTTGTTTGTGTTTAATCTTTTGCACTATCCAAATAAAAAATAAACCAAAACCCTTACACAGTGTCACTTCTGTGTGTGACCAAGAATGTAAACTTCAGTTATTTCCAATTTTCAAGGCTTGGAAGTTTAACAGGACTTTAAATTGAAACTGCATTTTGGATTCTGTGTTCATTATTCCCTGTAGATGAATAACAAAACAGAAGCCTGGTGTCAATCTCTGCTTACTCCCTGTTTTTCGTTTACTCAACCCAGAGATTTTCAATTTCCATAAACTATAAAGCATCAAGCTGTTCTTTGTCCAATCTGATTTCTGACGTCTGCTTTTTCTTACTGCGCTTTGCATGGTCAAGTAATACCTGTGTTGTAGATGGAAGCAAGGCCTATGCGACATATTTTTTCTAATATCCAATTTCCTGCGCTCTTTCATTGGAACATTTTTCTTGGCGGCTTCAACGAGTCATAGCTCAGCACGTCATTTAATCCATCAAACTGTCTTACACAACGGAAATTAATTCCACAGCTTCTGATTTTCCCGAATGTACTAAATAACAATAAAATTGGGCCAATCAAATAAATTTTGTGAAGAATTTCTTCTCTGCAATTTGATGACAATATTCAACACAACAGCCAAAAAAAAAAGGAAAAACGTAACCAAGACTGTTTATATTGCATTTTGTTCTTCAGAGCAATTCAATATTGCCATCTGATTTGTCTTCTACTTGGAGATGTCTTTTGCATTTTCAATGGAATAAGAAAAAAATGTATATCTTTAAAACAGAAACGCAAAATGTTCCTTCAAAGTATAAAAATAAAAAGCTTTCAGTGAAAGATAAAAATGAATTCAACATAAAATGAGCAGTTAGCAGAAGTTAAGTCCCATGAAATGTGTCTGCCTTCAGCATGACTGGGCTGGTGGCTAGAGATATCAAGTGATTGTTGGCACCTTCTTTGTTTCCCGACATTTTGATTCTCTTGGGGAAAAAAAACATGAGATGCTGCAAGTTAAAACAATTAAAATCAAGGGAGCGGCTATTTTAACAACATGATCTAATGCAGAGATTAACCATGGTTACTACTTTTCCTTCTGACAGACATTCACTGTAAATGTACTTAAATTTGTTATTTAAAAAATCCTTCCTGCTCAAGTAAATCTCTTTTTTTTTGGCTCAATTTACTCAAAATCTTCAGTATTTAAGTTGTCTGTCTGAATGCGGACAGATAGAGAGGGCTCAGTTATCTTGGTAAGGGCTTACCTTGGTAAACAAGAGCGTAATGGGAAAGCAGACTGACACAGTTCATGGCAAAATGGCAGAGTGGATTAGTGGCATTGTAGGTGACGTTCAACCGGTGTGTGCGGTCATGCTTGGGCCAGTCCGATCAAAGGCCATAGTTAATCACACAGTAGTTTGACTACCTCCGAACAAATGCATGCCAGTCGACGATGGTTGGGCTAGTCTAGTCAACTATTCGCGACCAGCCTATCGAGGTTGGTCACGTCGTTGATTGCCATAAATCATTTTGAACAGCGCAGTGCAGAGAGGGCCAGTAATAAGAAAACTGCCGGGAACACATCATGTCGCCAGTAAACGGCCATTTTCACTTTTATTTCTACTATTTACCCTTCCTTTTCTCCGCTTCGGCCTAACGACCTGACAACGGTTGACTAGGGTCGTTGGCACTTCAACTTCACTGCACATGCGCTAGGTACGTCACGAACCAACCACTAGTTAACTAGTGGTCTTTCATCGAAGTTGCCCCTTGCATACCCGGTAGAGATATAGGTTCAAACACACATTGTGAACAAATCAGGCGGTTCAAAGGGGGGGGATTTAAATTCATCTCCAAATCTGTGCACAAGTGCACTACTCCAAAAAAAGTAAAGGATCATACTAACTGAGAACAGTTTGGAAAATTAGTATTTACATCACAACATACATGAGTGTCATTTAGTATGGTATGAACATGCTCGTCTGCTCACTATCAGTAAAAATCAATGGGGTACACACCTGGCTGACATTTTCAAAGACAAATGTCTGATCCTTGAATTTTTTTGAGTGGTGCATAATAGGATTCTGATGAAGGAAAAGGTACATGTATTTTGGAAAAATAATCACAGAGGCATAACCAGCCTGGCAACAACTGCCCAGGCGGCAACAACTAATTTAACTTCAGTTTTTAAAGAGGAAAAAAAGTATCGGGACTAGTCCACTTTTGACCGTGGATGAACAACACCTTGACAAGTATGGTCCATGGCAAAGAACCAAGTTGCAACTAGACACACACTGCCACTCTTTAATAGACCTTTTCACTCACAAATTAATAATTATGCACGAATGCGCACAAATAGCCTTGGCGGCAAGGGCCATTGAAAATGTACAGGGGTGTGATTTTGATAATTTTCTCTCAGGTTTTATGGCTTTGTTCAGTTTTTTCTTCACAAAATCCCCTTAAATCATCGTCTTCACTATTAGTTTCTAATCTAAGCGGGATTTTTAATGCTCTGTAAAAAGACTTTAAAATCGTGGTTTTTCCTGTGCGCACGAGATTAAAGGGGAAAACTCGAACCCCTGCACATTTTCAATGGCCCTTGCTGCCAAGGGCCTTTGTGCGCCCGCATGCATTAGTGAAAAGATCTATCCTTCCTCCTTATTTTACATGTAAATCCACAGTCAAACCATGGGCAAAATGAATATTAGTACATTCCTACATGAATTAGAAAATGGATTATTTCCCAACGACAACAAGACAGACGGAGTGCTCTTGTACAATGAATGAATCCCGTTAACAGAAATTTATCAAGCACAGGAAAAAATAAAGGAATGGCATGGATTTGATCAGTCACAATTCTGGCACCATCAGAGAAAAGCAGGTTTAACAACTAGGCCAAGTTAAAAATTGAATGATCTTTCACTGTTGGCTTTTTCCCTCAAGTAGTATAACATCAGCTGCAGTTGAGTGTCTGCACAAAGTCTGTCTTTGGCAACACTGAGCCGGGATTTTGATTACACAGTCAGTCAACGCAATCACTAAATACCCGGGAATTATTTGAAGCCTATGGTATTACATGTACTTATTGTCAGTCTATTTGGAAACGTCCAACATGGTGCAACATCTTGAGTTCTTAGGTCACAGTGGCATTGATATAATATGGGCAATTCGCAATATATGGCACCACCAAGAGTTTGCCACAGACAGGCCACTTTTGAAGTTTACAGTCGACATGCTGCTGCGATTAAGTGCACTTCCTACGTAATTTGAAGATACGTGGAGGCGTTCCCTGCACCACACAAAACCATCATTCTGACAACCTACATGTAACACCCATTCACAAGAAGCAATTTCAAATTCTCAACCAAATAAACATTCAGAAAAAAAATTCCACTTTTCCGCAGGCAGTGCAGTTAGCAAATGAGACTTTGTCAACTACTCATATTATCCCATAATGCATGGCAAAAAGGCCTCTCCATGACAACCTCTTGGTGGCGCACTGCACAGTGATTCGCCAGTAGTCAGTGTTCATCATTGTGTATTGTGAGCCTTTCCTAAGCAATACCGCTTTTTATAATAAATAAGCTCAGCTGTTTTCATGTTACACACAAGCTCCACGAAACCTTCCAAACAAATTTGTCCGCTGAGGAACTGCACATATTTCTTCTTGCTGTAAATCACAATTTTGTTTTATTCTTTTAAACCAGCAATAGCCAAAAATACTAATTACCATAAAATTAGATTTAGAGATATATATAGGTATACAAAATATTTAGAATTGCACATGAACACTCACATATAATGCTTCAATTCGCTTCCTTGTCTACTTGTGTTCATCATTGATAAGAACTACAACTTTCTACGTCCCTTTTAGAAAATAGTCAGGACGCCAGATATATAAATGATTTGTCAATTATAAAAATCACATTTCTTCTGCTATCTGGCAGTAAGGATTTCAAATCACAGATCCATTTTTTTTCTTTATCAACTGAAACATTTCACCGGATATCTGGTATTCTCTCCTCCCAAACACACTTCTGAACCTACCACTCTTCCCAACGGGCGCGCATGTAGAAAAACAAACAAACAAACGCCGTACTTTTTAAGGATTTGGCATCTCACGTGGTACCTTGCATCCGCATTCTACTTGAACTGGACCTCTCATAGTTGGGGTCGTTAGTAAATACGCGCAAACTTGACGGAAGAACTGAAGGTAAACTAACTCTGAGGTCTGCTCACAGTTTATAACGCCAAGGAGACTCCTTGCATTTTTTAGAGCAAGCTATAATTTTGGTTACTCCTGCTGAATGGACCAGCCAAATAGGTGAGAAGCCCCACTCATACACAGAGCACCAATGGCAAAGCAGCATTAAGTCTGACAACTCCACCTCCAACCTCCGGCAGCTACTTTTACTGGTGTTTTAGTGTTAAGTAATATCTATGCCTACTGACCTATCAATCGATGGATCCTTGACTCGTGACATGTATACACATAACTCGTACTCGGGTTGACCAGTGTGAGGAATACATGTACATATCCCTATGCAATGCCAGCTCTAAGCTGTTTTGCTTTTGGCAATTTGATGTTGCTTAGATTGGGCGGCTCCTGTGTTGCAAAAACAAAGCTGATTCTTCTTCAATAGCGGCAAAGACAATACTGTGAGTATTTCACAGGCGAACTATTAAGAATCCCTCCACATGAAAAGTTGACCAGCATCCCTTGGACAAAGCTCAGATAACTGCTTATTTCAAAAGATCTGCTGGGCAGCTTTTAGGGCATGACAACTAAAGCCTTCGGGGGAAAGACCTGACAGAGACAACATTTTCTTTGGCCAGTCACACGTTTTGTTCGAAAACCCCGATATTGCTGTTATAGATGGCCATTCGATAGCTGTAGCGATTGGAAAACCCCCGCTGTACCTTGTTCTGTGGTTGCTGCGGCTGACCGCTCCCCTGGCTGCCCTCTAAGGACGAGACGCTGGACGTGGAGGACATACTGTCCATGGACTGCGTGGGCTGGGGCATCACCTCTTCCAGGGTGTACTTGCCGATGGCCGTGGTCTGCTGGGCTACCAGCTGGGACCGCAGAAGGTAGATGTAGGTCTTGAAGCGCGACAACTGTTGACCCACAGAAAAAAACAAAGTTGGACACTGGTACGGTTGTAGGCGGAACGCTGTGACTATAGTTTGGTCGATATCGGCTCCGTGGAAGAACAGGGGATGGTATTCAGAGTGGGTTCTCTGGTGGGGACTCACGCTGGCTGCTCTGAGCATGCACACCAGATTCCTGTTGGAGGTACAGTCTCGGCCTACGCGTCGGGCCAACAGATGAAACAATTGCCACAACCTGTTTGTTCTTTGCATTTTGACTTGTGACCTCAATATCAGCCTGACTTGGGATCTGACTTGTGGACTACATCACCACTCCACATCTCTAGTGTTGTAGCCAAGACCATCACAAGAGCATTTGCAAGACCAGACGCAATACCATCCAAAAGACCAGTCACAAAACCAGTCACAAGTAAGAGTGCGAAAAGTGACAAAGGAATGCTTTTGTTGCAGATCATCTGAATAACTTTTGACTTTAATTCAAACTGGTCTTTTGTTGGTCTTGTGTTGGTCTTATGTTTTTCATGACCTCTACAGTCCCTCATCTAGAGAACAGGCAACAAGAAAAAGACAGCACGACAAACAGACAAGCCTCTGACCTCATATTCCAGATATTCCTGCTTGGTCTGATAGTCCTTCATTACTGATGCTCTCTGGCCCTGATCAGGGGGGTAGGACCGATGGTCCTCCAACTCCTGCTCGATGGATTCTACTTTCCTCTCATGGCTACCAAGCTGCTCTTGCTGTAAGGGGCATCAAATCACAGATGAAAGGTTTGTTATGGGAACTGGGAATATGAGAATTATCTCTACTGGGACGAAGTACCAGCTGTTTAAGGAGCCAGTGGTTAGAAAGATGCTCTCTTTCTCATTAGGAAAACCTTCCTTTTCTCGTAGCCAACACATCTTCCCAAAAGATATTCTGCCTGTGGTCTACCAGCAAACAATATTTCTCTGTATAGAGTACTTAAGTGAATATGTGCGCAAATTATGTGAATAAAGTTGGAGAACCACGGCGTGAACCAACATCCGCACATACTCCATTCATTTGCACTACACCTCCTGGTTCAAAATAACGTCAAACTTTGGTACTCTATTCCACTCCACTGTGCAAAGCCTCGCACAACACTTGACGGTGAGTGTCACAAGTTACATTTGCTCGCATTTTGGAAAGCATTCTTGGTTTTGTTTTGTCATTGCTGCAAATTGCTCAACCTAAAAAAAAGTGGAAAAGCTCACGAATGCCAATCCTGTGCACTTTTCAAGGCGTGCTACTCAAAAATAAATTCATTACACAAATCAAAAAGGGCATGATGACCTGTTGTTTTGGTTCAGGAACCCTTCTCAATGACACCCTCCAGGAATCGACATGAACACTTAGAAAAATACTGAACAAACAGGTAGAATGAGGAAATCCAACAGCCTACCTAAGGCCATGTCCAACTGACTTGGCTGCGACTTCAAATTACACACAACTCTGTGGGAAGCGGCTGCAGCCACTATCACACATACACGTACAATTTTAAGCCGCAGCCAAATAATCTCGAGGAGGCCTTCTGCCTCCTTTCCCCGTGACCCAATCCATCCCTTACGACAGGTACCGTGTTCAGTTTTGACGGTGAGGACGGCAGCAGGGGACGTCTGAACGTCTTCTGGAGTCCGACCGCTGCCGGTAGGGGCGGCGCCGAGTGGACCGCAGCGGCAAGGTTCAACGCCTGCATCCAGTTCTGCAAATCTTGTGAATCACTGTAGTGCATTAAACCACAACAAAGCCAGCACTTACTAAATGCAAACGTAAAAGCCATCAGCTACGAAGCAAGGCAAATAACTGCAAGTTCCGAAGCACAATGACATTTGCGTTGATGTATATGGTTGCTTTTAGGCAGATGAAACTATGACTAGGAAATTTGCATGCATGGGGTCATTTACATGTACTGAGTTTGAAGTTCATTCAGAGGACTACGTACACGTACATGGCTCTATTAATGTGTCTCCTTGCCAAGTGTGTTCATTGGTTGATTCCGAAAGACGATTCTAAAAGCTTGTGCCGGGCATCCAACATAAGGTATGAACAGTTTGATCTGTATGTAGATGCCACTTTTCTACATGATTAACCTTCTTGCCAGTGTTGTAGTCAACTCCATCACAAGTCCAGTCACAAGTCCCTTCATAAGGCCAGTCACAAGTCCCTTCACAAGTCCCTTCACAAGTCCAGTCACAAGTCCCTTCACAAGTCCAGTCATAAGTCCCTTCACAAGGCCAGTCACAAGTCCAGTCACAAGTCCAGTCGCAAGTCCCTTCACAAGTCCAGTCACAAGTCCCTTCACAAGTCCAGTCACAAGTCCCATCACAAGGCCAGTCACAAATCCCTTCACAAGGCCAGTCATAGGTAACAGGGTGAACAATGACCAAAGAAACTGACACAGCTCATTTGAATAGCTTGTGAATTGGCTTAAGACCTAATGACTTGTGATGGACTTACAGGGACTTGTGATGGACTCGACTACAGCAGTGCTTCTTGCATTTTTCCTTCGGAGACTGACACAAACAGGAAAACAATACCAACTAGCAGTATCGTGGCCTAGAAGTAAATGGTGTCTAATTCATATCACCTTGGGGAGTCTGAGGGATTTCTATCGAGTTTGGGAGTTGAAAATTCGGCTACTAAGTTAGTTGTCGTCGCAGTCATTCAAGTTATTGAACTGCGTGGACTCCTCCCAGTTTCATTTGACACTGAAACTAACTCTGGGCAGCATCAATCTACCAGCAGGTTAAAAATCAATGATAACGATCAAACCATGCAAATCGTATAGAAGTACCGTTTGGTATGTGGCCTTGTGCTAGACACTCTGTAGCACCTGCTACATCAAGGCTTAAATGGATGACCGATGAGCTCACTCATCGTGGATGCTGGCTAACCCTACTATTAATTCCGTACCACAAGCAGATCTGTTATCTTTGATTAAAAGTCATTTCTTAGAGGTTTAGCCAATGTTTTACCTTACACTGGTACCAGTATACATTTGTATGTCCGTACATACTCAAATCAATATCATTTCAAAAACAAACTACATAGGGGTATCTTTCACAATTTCATATTTTAACATCCAACACACACTTGCCAATCGATTCTTTTGTTAGGGACTGTGGTAAAAATCATCATTAGTGTTTTTCTACACAGTAATCTTTGAAATGATACGGTAGTTCACTATTAAATTGTCTGGATACCAGACTAATTTTGAGAGGAATTACCCAGATTTTGAGGCTGAGGGCAGACTGCACAACAAACCACTAGATCTACTTGTACATGTAGATACATGCATCTTGTTTATTCTAAGGTTCTGAGACAGAAGAACACCCCACGACTGACACTAGCAAGCTGAGAATATGAGCTATAATGAACGTGCCACATGTGTCGTGTGTGTAGAGCTCGTACCTTATTCCTGTACACTATATCAATGCACAGCTTGTCACGTACATGTAAAAGGATTACAGCATGCACAGCCAACACATAATTATAACTTGTGACCAACATGCAATGGAATGAGTACCACTGCAAACTCTCCACACGTTCATTGTTCCAACAGCAACCATTTGTTAATGTTTGCATATGTAAAGCACGCATTTAACTCTTAACTGTGACTTCAAATGTTGTCAAAGCTCAGAACAGAACTAGCACAGGATAGCAAACAAACGAGTCCAAAGTGAGTCGGCCAAAGTTGCTATTTCAAAGTTTGCCGCAGATCGACTTCACTTATCATCAGCCTTTCCAATTTTTGTGATCTGAGTCTTTATTCAGTGGCTAGACTGTATCAGAAAAATGAAGGAAATCATGCGGGTTAGTCCATAAAGCAACGGCAACAATGTCGTCTTCCTCTTTGACGTCATTACCATTGTCACTGTAATCAGCACTATCATCAAAATCATTGTTGTCAAACCTACGTCTCTACATCAGACCTAAGAACATCTAACTGAACCTACATACCCAATTAAGCAAAGCCTGTTTGGTTAGAGTTTGCAAGACATAGCAAAACTGAACTATTTTCAACTACAAAAAAACAGGGAACACCAACACCGGAAACCGATCACCGAAGAAATACTAATTTTGAAAAATGCTTGACCAATGGAAAAGCCTTGAACTACACAAAGATTCCAAGCAATCAACGACCAGATACAAATCTGTGAATGATTCAGCCAATGCATTTTCTATGCCCCTTGATGGCAGCAAGCCTCGCGGGCTAAAACACGACTGAGCAGGTGCAACAAGCAAACTTTGATACAGACACCCAAATCAAGAGGGTACCGACACCGACTACTCGCCTGGAACCTTGGGACGTGTTGGAAGCAGAGGCAGCACCTGCTTCCGGAGTCTGCCTGTCGCACGGTCTGATTGGTTGAAACGAAGGGAAGAGGGGGAGGAGAGTTGGAAGGGAAGGTCATTCACAGGGTGTGAGCACCAGTGTTTGCAACGTTTGATGTGAATCACTGAGAGAAAGCATGTCTTTGTTGAAAAGCAAAAGGCATCAAAAGTTTAAGGTACATGTACCGGAAGTTTTCTTTTACTGAAGTGGATCGTCGACAGACAGTTAACACAGCATTGGTCAAATTAATATAATTATACCTACTACAACTGCAAATGGCCCACATACATTCCCTAGGTAGGGCTTCAATATTCCCATCTCCAGTTTGCCGAATATATAGACAAAATCTGAGGAAACGCCATTCCTTTGGGGCTATCGTACTCATGCATGTCTTAACTTGAGCGCACTTTGGAAAATCACAACACCCTACTGGTCGGAGAGGAATGCAATGCGCACATACCATCTGCGTGCGAACAGGATAGCCCCGCAGTAATGGCTTCAGACTTTTTCACTGAATTTGTCTATGGGCCAGTTCGATCAAGGACCAATAGTTAACTAGTGGTTGATTCATGCTGTACCTACATGTAGCGCACGTGCAATGAAGTTGAAGTGCCAACAACCCTAGTCAACCACTGTCAGTTTATTAGACCGAAGGGAAGAAAAGATGGCCACAGGAAGGGCAAAATAGCAAAAATTACAGTGAAAATGGTCATTTACTAGTGACTTACTGTTTATCCGGCATTTTTCTAAAACTGGCCCTCTCTGTACTGTGCTATTAAACATGGTTTATGGCAACCAACGACGTGACCAATCTTGGTAGGCTGATCGTGAATAGTTGACTCACCTAGTCCAACCATCATTGACTAATGTGCATTCAATCAGAGATAGTCATTCTATGGTCCTTGATCGAACTTGCCTTACACTGTTAGAGGTAACAACCAAAATCCTGCGCTAAATACAAGGCAACCAAGGATCAAGGAACAGCAGTTGGGTACATTTGATGGGTGTGAGTATGAGCAAGTGTTTGATATGAGTAACTTCTCATAGTCCCAAATTTAAATACGAAAACAGTTATAGGGGTTTTGCATGGCAAAAAAACCTGACGTCTGCCCAATCAGTTTGCACAGCAAGTTTGTTTTTCTTCTCCCTTGTTCTTCTGATCAGCATAATGTGACTGGCCCTTCGCTGCATGAATATGCATACATGTTGAACAGCATAATGTGACTGGCCCTTCGCTGCATGAATATGCATACATGTTGAACAGCATAATGTGACTGGCCCTTCGCTGCATGAATATGCATACATGTTGAACAGCATAATGTGACTGGCCCTTCGATACATGAATATGCATACATGTTGAACAACATAATGTGACTGGCCCTTGGCTGCATGAATATGCATACATGTTGAACAGCATAATGTGACTGGCCCTTCGCTGCATGAATATGCATACATGTTGAACAGCA
>NW_019091355.1:4299204-4323148 GCF_001949145.1 Acanthaster planci | reverse complement strand
GAACAGCATGTGACTGGCCCTTGGCTGCATGAATATGCATACATGTACTCACAGACACTGAATAAAAAACTCCCTCCAGTTGGCGAGACGGAGGTTGAAGACGTTGGGTCGCTTGCTGTAGTTGGACACCTTGCTGGAGAGGGAGTGGTGTATGCTGACGGCTTCCTTGGGCGTGTTGAAATGCATCTGGTGATGCATCTCCGACTGCGAAACGCGAGAACAAAACTCGGATGAAAATGCTCTCGTTGGATAATGGTGATTTTTTTTTCTTGGTGGATCCACTGAGAAATTCAACAGTCCACACCAGCCAGCACTGGGCAGACCCAAACAGGCCAGCTGAAGCTGGTCCTTCCAACAAGGTTGGGTACCTACTGTAACATTTGGACCCATTTGTTGAAGGGGTAAAAAGAGTTCCTTTAAGACAAATCCAAGAGACACCAGTCCCGTGGGGCCATCGCATTCTCTTTGGAAAAATCTGACACCTTACTGGTCGGAGAGGAGGGCAACATGCACGTACCACCTGCGTGCGAACAGGATGGCCCCGCAGTAACGGCAACTAATTTTCTTCACCAAATTTGCCTACACTGTTAGAGGTTACAGCCAACATCCTGGATGTCATTTATTGGCAAGTTTGATCAGCGACAATCTGTTAAACTACTGGTCAGTTTTGCCTGGCGCCCGGTATATATTTCACGCATAAGTTACCATTATAAATCAACCACTGGTTGACAATTTGTTGCCGATGGAACTTATCTCGTAATGCTTATTGTAACTCTTTATGTTGTTCTGGAATGTTTAAAAACACTTTGGAATAATGTGATTTTTTTTTAAAGAAAAGCTGGCTAGAGAAATAACAGGACACAGCATCATTTACATGTACAGTAAACTCTGGCTAAGTCGACACTCTCGGGACTTAAGAAATTATGACGGTTTACGCGAATGCCAACTTGTGCTGTAAGTCTTCATTTTGCTTACTTACACGTACACATGTATTGCCTATGTACATTATGATTTCTTGCACCAATTCAATGGCTTTGATCTACCCTGGTTTATTCTACCTCCATGGTCGATTCCAGCAAATTCTTTCTCGATTATTATCCTCACGGGCTGCAAATTCGATAATTGATCATGTGCCCCTTAGGATGCAGCAAGGACGGGAAGTCACTTGCATATCACATCACGAATCGACAGTGCAGTACATACATGTACATGATACAGTTACGGTAGAGAAAACATACACTCATCCACACACGCCCATTGGTTAAGTTCTGTCAATATAGTCTGAATACCAGAGTCGATGATTCTGACTATCCGCCGAATCATTATCAAGGGTCGTCAGGGAATCTTTCGGCAGGGAACCAGACTACGTTCAATAAGGCGACCCCCAAAATGGACAGAGCACATGCGTGTAGCACTAGAGAGGTTACTGGTATTGATGTACTCATGCTGGCTGCATGCACACCGGACTTGTCACTTCTTGGCAACCGCATTGAAGGAAACTGATACCGAAGCACGATTTCCTTTAATGCCGACTTACACAAAGGAATTTTTGTGGTTTTGTGGAAAAGGGACCGAGAAAAACATGCCGACTTATACGACATGACGACCTATAAATGCCAACTTAGAAATGAGATTTTCAATGGAAATGCATTACAGACGTATCGGGACCTTTGTCACAGGGCTGACTTGGACGATATGACGGGTTACTCAATGCCAACTTAGTCAGAGTTTACTGTACATCAGTTTTGGAAAAAAAATTCTTTTTATGGCACCCGTTTCTCCCTAGATAAATAGAGAACACAGCGTACCATTCCCAACTGGCAGAGAGTACCGAAGTGACTACGTCACGCGTACAACTGTGTGTGTAGAAGGCATTAGAGCGAGAATCAGCGCGAAAATCAACACACGCATGTGCTCTGTTCGTTTGCACGACACTTTCTGGTTCACAGAGTGATGTCCCACTTCGGTACTCTATATTGGAAACTGTCAGTGAAACACTGGTGATTAACATAATAATCCTTCTCACCTTGTGTAAATAGAGAATAAGCCCCTTCACTGTTGCATAAAACATCTTCCATGCTCGTTTGCCCTTGGGATCTGCAATGACATACACAAATACTTACCGTAACTAATAAATACATGTAAGTGCAATGAACCCTACAATGCAATCCCGCGATGCCCTAACACGTGTACATTTGCACGCGATGTCTTCTCTCCAACAGGCTGCTGTACTTTAATACATGACTTTAATATGGCATCGGTATGGGAAGACAAAACCAAAATTTCGAACAACCAAACAAAGAAAGCATCTTACTTTTCTTTCCCTCTGCATCTCTCGTCACTTTCCTCATGATGTAGCCCTTGATGTACACTGGAGCATTGGGGTCATTCTGGACCTTGGGAACAAACAAGGACAAGACAATCACATCAAATTACAGCGAAGATCTCTCCCACCTTGTGCCAGTGCCAGTGGACATGCCCTTCCCCACAAAATCCTGGTGCCCCTCCCCAGGTCCGCCCCCACTAAAAAAAAAAGGGATAAATGGATATTGAACAAGGCCAACAAATATTGCCCCACACCCCAAAAAAACCCACACCACTGAAAGCTGGTGCCCCCCATAAGATGCTGGTGCCCCCTTGTGCCCCCCTTCACCAGTAAAATCCTAGCTACGCCACTGCCTTGTGCTGTTTGGTTCTGTTATCTCACTACTGAGCTGAGCTGGTCTAAGGGTCATTTGACCCACTTGTTATAGTATACGGTACATGTACTTATCAACAGAGAAAAAAGTCATATGTGCAAAGAAGATACATGAATTAAAGTACTGTTTTTAAGGTGCATGAACATACACGTACACATGCACATGTATCACATAAAAATGTCATTTTTGAATTCTATGTATTTTTGCAGTTAAATGTAATCAACTACAAATGTCATACTTAAGTCAAAAATTCATGACAGGTGGTGTTCTAATGATGGATGGAGCGTTGTTCCAAACGTTGAGTCCGTTAGTTTCAGCGAACACTGCTCACAAACGATTTTCTATTACGTGCTCCTGCAAACCTTTGTTTCATTACTACTGTAGGTCCGCCATGCAAACCTTTGAATCATAAACGCCATATTTGCTCTGAACCGCTGGCAGCAGTTTGGACTTGACCATGCACACGCACAGTGAGACATTTCCGGGACAGTGCTCTACCAACAATGATGTCTCTGAGCCGAGAGGCCTTCATCACAGACACTCCAATGCTGCATGATATGGTCCAAAGTATACATTCGTGAGCACATGAATGACAAAGTCAGGCTCTCGAAGACTAACGAGGGAATCAAATCTGAGATCTTGAAAACAAAGTGCATCCCAGCACCCTACTAATTACGCAAACAGTAATTAAGTTTGACAAGGTCCCACTGCATGTATGCAACCGAAAAAAAAGGAAGCTCATGCACTTTCAAGTTACGTGACTTTTCCATGTTTCCATTTGAGCGTTCAAGCTTGCCAGTGTAGCCTCTCTTTCATCTTAGGGTAATTCCAGAAATTAGGAGGTTTTTTTCGTGTCCCTGTTACATCTGCCATTTTCTTTTGTAAGTTCAGAACACATTTTCTAATTTCCAAGAGTGATGAATTACATGTAATGCAAATTTCCTGCCAAACAAATAGTGACACTCGGTAGTTTGAAATCAATTCCGGTGATATTCCAAATAACAAAAGTCAGATGTAACAGGGACACAAAAATGTCACACTTTTGCACCCCTCATTTCTGAAAAGCACCCCTCATTTCTGGAATGACCCCTTAACTCTTGAGTGCCCTACAAATATGCGAATGCAGGATACCAAGCACATCACAGTTTTCTAACTAAACCCAAGGGCGGAGCCAGAACCAAATTTTGGGGGGCGGCACAATTTTTAGGGGAGGGTCGACAAAGTTTGGAACTTATTTACTTAAGCATTTATCGGCTACCTAAAGCCACGGAAGGGGATTTTCACCTGCTTTTAGAGCAGGAAATGACGTAATCCCAAAGAAATTGCCTTCCTCTATTGATACGTGTACTTCATAAAACAAAGTCTGCTCTTGGAAAGGGGGCCCCATACCCCCCATCTGCCAATGACTAAACCTGTACACACATCTGTTTCCCTATCCTACAACAGAAACCCTCCAAAAACCACATTGGCATTAGCCCAAATCAACAATTACCTCCACGAGGGTGGAGTGCCAGCGCACATTGCCAACCTTAAGCCCACACCTTACGGCTGTCCTATTTTTAGGCCAAACTGACGAGCACAGTTAACCAACCCTTTTGGTCTCACCCCACTGAAAGGAGATGATTCAATTACAGCTGCACGCAGGTAGAGGAGTAACCCTGGTGTGTTAAATCAGGTTTCATTGATACTGGGACACTGAAAGCAAGTTTATACCGACCGGAAGCATAACTTCAACAATGACTCATTTTAACAGCTCTGCCAGCTGATGACAGCCTCAAAATGTTCATAATGTACATGTATCACAACAAAATGAGAGTTGAGAGTTTTGTTAGAATAACGTACAGAGTTTCACTCAATCCTTTCAACAATGACCCCGTGTGGGCGAGCACTGAACAGTACAGTCATTTGCAAAAGTTTAGGACCTCCCATAGAAAATGCATTAACCTGAAGGAAAACCAAACTTAAACCAATCAATCATGGCAACTTATGTTTATTTTCAATGTGTAACCTTGGTACCTTGGTTGAACATTTTTGACTACATTTCCATGATTTGACATGTTAACAGTCTAATATTCAGTGTTCCTTCCTTCATTTCTGATTGCTTAGACTGACTTTTTTTACCCATGCTGCCTTGCAAACAAAATGTCATACAAGACCTGCCTTTGAAAAAATTTCATTCAAATGGTATATGGCAATACACTGATATTATGCACCACTGTAAAATCATGTCAAGTAATCAGTCAATGAGACAATGTAATGCAGGCCCAGTGACAGAAATACCAAAAAAATTCCAGGTGGTCTTAAACTTTTGCAAATGACTGTATAAGAAAATCCTTTCTGCAATAAATTTGGCAAACCAAAGATGGTATTTCACTGATCACAAAAGATACTTAATGTATAACAACTCCTTAAAGCACAGGTCCTATTCTTATAATGACCACACTGCTGGTAAACGTACCCGCAATGCTGAGTAAGAACTAAACCCGTAAATACATGTACATACAATGTGCATCACTTAGGATTTCTCCCCAACATACATGTATGTATCTAATGTCACCAGTATGAATCCGAAAGGGGAAATTAGCTAACATGGCATAACTTTCCAGATTTTATACCCACATGTACATGTACACATAAATGTAGATTGGAGATATTTTCTTTGTACATGTACAGTACTGTACACCCTACCGGTCAGTCCTGTCGTCTAATATCCCATATCACATCTCACACAAGTCGTGTACATGTACGGTACTGTACACCCTACCGGTCAGTGCTGCCGTCTAATATCCAATATCACATCTCACACAAGTCGTGTACATGCACATGTACCGTACTGTACACCCTACCGGTCAGTCCTGTCGTCTAATATCCCATATTACATCTCACACAAGTCATGTACATGTACGGTACTGTACACCCTACCAGTCAGTGCTGTCGTCTAATATCCCATATTACATCTCACACAAGTCATGTACATGTACGGTACTGTACACCCTACCGGTCAGTGCTGTCGTCTAATATCCCATATCACATCTCACACAAGTCATGTACATGTAATTTCCTAATTTTTGTTCAGAGTACGACACATGGCAGTTTCAAATCTATGCTTTATCGACAGATCTGAAGATATATCACATGATAGTGCATAATCCAGAGCTGAATCCCTTCATTTGGAAATATCACTTTCTTGACGATAGTTAGGTTAAGTAAAGGACTCATCACTTCTCATTGATTTACATACATGTGGCCAGTAACGAACTACATGTACATCCAAAAAAACCAGCTCACCAAAAAGTAAAATATTTAAACAAAGCCAAAAACAGTTCGTTTGGGTCCAGCAGACTCCAATCCAGAACAACACCTCGCTGGGAAAAATCAGAACCAAACTTTTCACCAGCGTCAAATGATCATAATGAGAATACTCATTTCTGTCGAGAAGACTGCACACAAAGATGGAGCAGGGAATAAGAATACACACGTGCAATATCCTGAAACGACCAACTGCTCTTTGGTTACAAGTCCATACAAATCTCCTGTTTCTATCAGCATTTTCAATTCTCCACGTGAGTAGTGAAATGTTTGTTGCATTCTAGTCCATCAAATAATCACAGGATCAGTGGGTGAAGTCATGAGTGTATCTATTACAGGAACGAACACTGAATTGGGAATTTCTGTCACAGTTTATATGAATGCTCAACTCGAGACTGGACAACTTGAGAAATGTCGTGACTTGCGGCGACTTCAGGAGAACTACATGTCAAGTGTAACACAAAGACACTAGATTAAGGCTTAAGACGCACAGTGGTATCGACAATTTAATGTGCTAAGGTGACATGCCTCACTGGGTTCAAAAGGCCTCCTCTTTTGTTTCCGTTTCAGGGATGGGATTCAGAATTGGGGCAAGAGACACCCATCCCTGACCCCATTCATGAGGATGTTGTTTCACGTTTCAAGATACCCGATCGCAGACATCAACAAAATGTCCGCAGGAACTCGAGTTTATACTTTCCCTGCATGTACAGTTGCAATGGTCCCCTAGCCTCTCGTACTGTAGCAGGTCATGATGTCAGGACGGGCTGATGGATGTGACATATGGACAGCGCACTACTTCACATTTTCTGGAGAGATGCTTCTTGTTATTACAAAAGCATGTGCAATACTCACGAGGGCTTCTTCAAACAAGATGGTTTACTATATTGACGAGTAGAGGTCTGAGTATGGTGGCTGATGGCCAATCGTATCACTCTAAGTTTTTTTTTTAACAGTAGGACCTGTTTGTTTTTTTACATGTGCTAAGTTATTGAAGAATAGGCTAATTATGGTCATTTTCCAATACTCAACTTCAGCTCCGTCTCAGGCTTCAACTGTTTTTTAATAGCTGACTTTAAAGCTGTAAGCTCAGTAATTAGTCTAATTGTGCCACAAAGCATGAAATAAGATGTAAGAGAGCCAAAAATTACAGTAATTCAATGTAATTTGAACGCTTCAGGCCCACAATCGGGGATTGGTTTTGGGAACAAAGCCTGAGACGAAGACGAGTACTGGAAAACGGCCTATGTCTTGGGGTGCAAAAGTTGGTTTTCTCAAACAGAATGCAATTTTATATACATAAATGTACTGGTACTGGTACTTTGGCCAAAAAAGAAAAAAAAGTTCCACTTCTTGTTTACTTAACTATCCCTTTTTGAGGGTGTGACCTTATATTTGGGGACAATTTGAGGAAAATGTGAAATTGGAAATGAAGAAATGTGTCTACTTCAGTTCCTATTTGGTGCAATACGGTTCGTTGGACTTATGCAACAACTAGTTCCTTTGAAGCATTGCTCATTTGAAAGAAATGCTACCCAACCCCTCTTGCTTTTGTTATCTCTTACCAGGTAACACTCATTGTACGATGTACATGTACATACATGTATCTGTTAACTGGGTCACTATTTTTAAAAAAGTGCCCCCAAATCGCTACCCACCAACCCTGGTTTCAGCTCTAGTGGGATGGGATGGAGTACTTTAACAGTACCAAATTCACAACATACATGTGACATGTTTGTTGAGAAGCGGAACTGATGTTGTGCTTCGGTGTATATAAATAACTGCATGGTACATGTGCAACACATGTAGGCACCGGTGAACATCAATCTGGGGAAATTGTGATGCACATGTACAATGACTAACCGAATGACTAACAAACCAATTACATGTATCCATCGCACCGTGCATATGACTTGAATCTATAGTGGAATTCGACCACCAGAATAAGAAGCCATTACTGCGGTGGCACGACGCTCGTGGACAGGTGGTACTCGCGCGTTACATGCCTCTTCCACCAACAGGGTGTCGTGATTTGCCAAACGCATGCAGGCGTCAAGCTGAAGAGTGTGCGTGTGAGTGCGGTGCCACCGCATGTTAGGACGTCTTATCGGATTAGTCTATACAAAAAGCTTTCTTTCCTACATGCATACCAATGTGGTTTTAAGCAAATCAAAATCAAAATGAAAAGTGTGAAGCATGACATTGTCCTAAAACCTCGGTCAGAAGCAGTGCCAATTTAGATACGAAAAATAAATATACATACATTGTACAGTAGGTACATGTACATTTACACTCTGTCAAAAGAACAGAGATTTTCAAAACAGTCAAACCTCGTTAACAAGAGCACTGCTTATACAAGATTCTGCTTATAACAAGAAAATCTTTAGGTCCCAATCCTTTGTTCGTCATTGTTTTCATTCCTTATAATACAAGGTTCCTCCATAACAAGGTAATTCTTTAAGTCTGAAGGACCTCTCCTTGAAGAGGATCGACCGCACATTTTGGATGTATCACACGTAACCCCATACACTTGCACAAGTGGAACAGCAAAGATTAAAAGAAATATCATTTGTCCGTTGGTAACAGTAAGTCAATGTTCACACACTAAATATGGGATCATGGGGGTTCTTTAAGATGGTGTGGCTAGACATCTCGTCACGCAGAGGAAATTTGTCTGGGAGAGACTTAAAAATAAAAGAGAGTCAGTGACCTCAACACGTACCAGCGTTCATTTATAAATATAGCTGCAATTGAAGTACATGGCGACGCATCAAGTGATGAGGTGCTTTTATTTTTAAACATTTACCTGAGGAAAACGGCTGTCAAATTTACTGGCCTCAAGTCACAGGTTGCTGTAATTTACTCGTGCATGGCACTATGTTCAGCTGATTAAAGCATTTAATAAATTACTGTATGAGAGAGGTGGGTATATCAGTTCCTTCCTGGATACATTACGATTGCTGGGTATCGAACAAAAGACTCAAATGTCAAGTATATTTGTCATTTATGCACTCTTACATTCACAAGGTACGAATTTCAAAATAAAAGTACAGTAGGACTAGAGACCGGAACAAAACGAAAGTTGGCCACCACATGTATATGTCGTCCTTTTCCATGTCAAAAGTTCTGGTCAAATACTAGGCATAAGTGATTAACCCTTTGATTTGAACTGTCAAATCCCTTCACAAAGTCCATCCATGTGTACAGAGAGCTAGAGACTGAGGATAAAGCAATCACAAGTTAGGCATCCTTTACAAAACTTACCAGCGGCGTACGATTCTCAACCAAGTACACCCTAACCAAGTCTGGCATAACTTGCGACTTTAAATCTGAGTCCATTTTACTGTGATCTTCTGTGCTGTGTGCCAAGTTCAAAAATACAAAGGCATTTACATGTACAACGACCCAGACAATTAAGCTGGGAGGACACAGTCATCAACAGGTGCCCAAGTTCAGAATCCTCCTTGGTAAAACAACTGACGGCCAGGCATAATCAAGATGTCTGTCCTTCAGGAAATGCTCAAAACAGGATGGTCCGTCCTTTACGAGAGGCAATTTGTTCAAGACACCCCTTGCTGTTCTACTCATGCAGAGGTACTGTCGAGCTCCTGCAAACATTTACAGAGCATGCATGCATGTGCTGTACACTTGTTGGCATCGCACCATTTGTGTTGTGACCTTCACAACACAAGTTCGAGATTACGAAGTTAGCATTCATGCCTGATGTGCAAAATTTCCCCCACGCATATCCCCACGCTGGTCTGGTCTCATTCCGGTTTACCATAGACACTGGCGATGACAAACCCTTCCCTCCAAGTCAGGCATAATCCTATACTTTTGGTTGTTCCGATCCTCGGAGCACTGTGAGGCGAATGCAAACTGACACACTGTCATTCAGGGGGAATCGCTCCCATGTTTGTTTTGTGCGAAGGGGGCAAAGTCGTACGACTGGAGGACAGGAAGGAAGAGTAAAGGGCAGTGGGGGCAGAGATTGTACGGTATGTGGGATTTGGGGCAAGTCGACCGAGGGACCCTCATGGAGAGAGGAGATTAAAGTGATCATAAGCACTTGTGAGGGGACGGCACTTCACTAGATGACACAACAATTGATACAAATAGTACAGATGAAACTTGAGGGCGACAAAAGTTTTAAGGTCAATTGATGAGTCACAATGTACATTACAAAGTATACTTATGGCCTCACGTAATACAAATTATTGTAGAGTTGATCGGTCTTAACTTTATCAAAACTGAAATCCTCTGGTGTAGCTGATCCAAACTGCTACTGCCAATTGTACACTCAATACCTTCTGAAAGGAAACAAGCAATTATGATACAGCTGAATGGAACTAGCAAGGTCAACTTTTGTCAATGAAAAGTACCGTACTACTGTAGCCATGAACAAGAAAATTAGTGTGAAATGGAACATTTTAATGGCAGCCTCACTGAAACCCCTGGAAAATAAACAATTCTATTTGCACGCAGTCACAAGTGAAACTTAAAAAAAAGAAGAAACCAAAAGTAACACCTAGAATATACACTACATTTTATTGTTTCTCAAGGTCAACGCATTCTGGGCTTCTAAAACATGTAGTGAAATGTTGAGACTCTTTCAGGATGGGAAGGCCTGATCTGTGAAGGATCATTTATGGTGGCTGAAAGCAATGACAACATTGGACACAACCGGCCAGTCACCGCGGCAACGCATCAACAACCCACAAGTATGACATCGGGATGAGGGTGGAACAGAAGCAGGTAGCCAAAAGTTGATATCAATCCGCCGCACTGCTCACACAGAGACCAATCAAACCAGATATCCAAGAGAAACTCCTGAGGACAGGATCACCTACATTGTACACTCTGGACTAGATTAAAACAAGGACTGGCGTGGTGTTCTTTCACTACACAAGGACTGTCTCTGTGACTCACTCGTCCATGACCAGCCCTTTTAGGGGTGAGGGCTCTTTGAAGCCAGCACATTAACTCTTACTTGATACCCTGTACCTCATCAGTGTATCTGAAGAATTAGCTGCGGCTTCCTTGAGCCTCTCTCAAACTTTAGTCTTTTAAGATACTTGCTTGTCATCGGAAAACAAGTACCATTAACCATCTCAGGAATAAAGACAATTGGGAATATTTGCGGCTTAAAACTGACCTTGGAATATGCACACAGCATCTGTACAAACATGCACGTTTTTAAGTCCTTAAAACCGATCCTTGGTCTGAAACATTTTTCTCCTCCCTGCTAAGTTCCACTTAGCCGATGTTGACTACTTAATGCGTTCAGTGTGCACACCTACCTCGAGGAACGGATTGCTGCCGACGGTCATGGTCCCGTTGCCCGTCCTACTCCCTCTCTTCAGAAGCTTCTCCTCCTCGTCGCACGCCCACTCCAGGGGCTTGGATTTGATGGACTGGTAGAACGTTTTGAGCATTTCTCGAGAGAAGTCTTCCCCCTCGTTCATCCTTTCTAGATTGGATATGAAGGCGCTCAGGGACATCTTCTTTGCAATGTTCTAAGTTTTGAAGAAGCAGAGGAGAGCACTCAACATTACTAAGGGCCAGTTAAACGCATGACCATGGACAATGTTCAAAAGACAAACTATCAACAGGAGTCAGAAAACATCCGTACTGATTGTCCAGTTGAATGCAGTACCAAATATACACGTACTATATGTACTGTACATGTACAATTGTACATGTACGAGTGCATACTTGAAATCTTTACACCGGTTTATGTACCCGGTGCAGTACATGTATATGTACATAGTATACAAATATACATGTACAGTCCTCTGTCTTGATCCAGGCCCTAATTAACTCTGATGGGGAGTCTTGTGGACTACAATAACATGTTTGTCCGTACACTATACTCAATGAAATGATTCAACTCCTCCTACTGCAGCTCCTCAAAAAACCCAAAACCCAAAATTAATCAAATTCTGAGCATACGCATGCATGACTTCAACTTATCAGCTTCTGGAAACGTTTCAGTTGCACAGTTGATGTGAAGCAAACAAATCACATTCCTCTTCCGAAACAATGTCATGCTGCCTCTGCTTGTCCATTACAACGAGGACTGCTAAAGAAATGATTCCAACCCCCCCTCCCAAACTCCCCTTGCAGCTCACACGCATGAAAGGCTCGTTTGATTCGTGGTACTGTTCGAGACACGAGTATCTGGGCATCTACCGCGTCGTGCACGCCACGCTATTGTCAGTTTATGATGCAGATCTGTCTTCAAACCGACTCAGAAATCTTCAATGACAGCTTGAATGGCAACCAATGAAAGCTTCCATCATGCACATGTGTCGCGCATGCTCCATCTTTGTTATAACCAGGTACAGTGTGTGTTTAGTATTTAGTGAAAGAGAATTTCCGACAACCAATTAAGGAATTTATGCTTGTCGTCTGGCTAAGCCAACTTTTTCATTCTACCGGTTTGTCCCACCAAGAAACATGAAATAAAACCAAAAAAATAAAGCCTTGGTTCAGTGTGTTGGGTTTCCATGGCAATAAAAGTGACCACAAAAGACACGTCATTTTATGAACATGAATGTGCGTGAATATGTATGGTGATCACATTTTCATCAAATTCCACTTGTCTCCCACCTGAGCAAGGCGAGTATAGTCGCACTACAAATGCACAACTACATGTAAAGCCCACGAGAATTGTTTACACTGAAAAGCAGGCTTTTCATTAAAAAAGAAATCCTCCACTTTTGAAATGTGATGCACCACACTGGATCTTCTGCCAGCCGGGAGATCACCCTTAGAGATAAAATGTCAGCCGCGTGGGCATGTACATGTAATCCTGGTGAAGCCGTGGCTTAATAGTAGGGTTACATGCAGAATGTGCAAAGGCAGATTCAAACCGACCTCCTGCGTCTTCCAAAATCCAATTTATTCTGCCAAAACTCCAGGGAGAGAAGGGGACTGAGAGGGCAGAAGGAATGGAGGCTAACCAGGAGTGACGGGCCAGTAATCGAGAGGCAGTTGGCTTTCATTCCGTTCAATCTTGAGGAATTAACGAATCAAATCTGCTTACTGAGCTCTGGGGAAGCCTTGGAACTACACACAAAAAGGAACGATCATCAAACTTGGCTTTTGAATAATACAATGCTTGCATTTGCATGTACATGTACATGTACAAACCAGGTGAAGTAAACTTAAGAAAATTATTCGTCTTTCTGAGTTTGAAAGGGTACATTCTAATCCCCCAAGTTGATTTTGATATTCAGTGTTTACCTTACAGCCTCTTGAAATATTCCTGAAGATTTTGACAAAGGATATGTTAAACGTTTGTTGAAAATAACAAAATGGCTGACACATTTTAAGATTCCATGGAACATAATCACGCTTGATCCCACATAAAGGTGTAGGATTCAGCTACCTACATGTACACGTACGTCTTACATGTACGACCCCCAACTACAATGGAACAGCGCTGTCCAAGCAAGCCATAGTGGAAGAAAAAGTTCAAGCACTGCAGATTATCTCTCGACCACATAATTTTACTACGCCACGTTTTAACGGAGGCTTCTATCCTGGCCAGATAAGGCACAGCAGCAAGGATCAAGCATTTCAAGACGGCCTCATGACTGCACATAGATGTGCGTACCGGTACATGTGGTTTTGCCTGCTGAAACTGCTCTTGATGAATTACTCCCCAGACAAGGAGCAACAAGGCAGTTCCACCACATCACTCTCAAACAAAATTACAGTTCAGAACGTGCACGTAGGTGCGCATAAATACTTCACTATACCCCATGGGCACGTATCTGCATAATACGCAAAACTGTCAAAGTTCCTGCAAGACAGCCCGACGCGACAAGGTGTCGGCTACCCAAGAGCGCCAAATGACACGTGCACCGTACCTGTCCATGGAGATCGGTGTTGAGAAGCATCAACGCGCAGGTCAGGGCATTCACGGCGTCCACTGATCGGAACTCTATCTCGTTGCACTGCTGGTACCGCGTGGAGAAGTGGAGCAGCACCCGTTCCCTCTCCTGCGTCTCGCCGGACACGGCGATCTTGGCCAGGAATTTGCGCAGCGCAATATCCAGGGGGAGGTTGGTGAAGTCAAAGTAGGTGACATATTCCTCGGCCACTAGCTTGCTAAAGTCATTCCTGAGAAATAAAGACCAGACGAGTGAAAACGCATTCTAATTTACAATGTACCGGTATAAGGCATGCTTTAAGTTCATCTCTTAACAACTTTTCCCTAACATGCAGCAGGTGTTACAAGAATTTGTATGCCAGACGAGAGCTAAGGCTGAGGTATGAAACACACACATGTGCACATGTACATGTTTCGTACATCCATTTACATACCATGTTCTTGTTTCTCTCTATATATTAAATATCCAGTGCCTCGCAAACTTCACCTGTCAACTTGGCAACACAACATAAAGGCCACCGTGGGTACCTTTCATTTTCAAAAGGAATTCCCCCCCTTCCCATTACATGTACATCACTTCCATTCATTCATCCATCCATATCTGGCTGTAGCAATGTTTATTCACTGGTCTACATGTACGGGTACCTGCATTGCCCTTTTGTCCTTCTTATAATACAAAACAACCCGGATATCCGCAGTCTGCCTCCTTGTTTGATGCACCCACTCTACCAGTATCTTCCCACCTGCTGCCTATTTGTCTATCTGCCTGTCCTGGCATCTACATGTGTACAACCCAATGTTTGTTTGTTTGTCGATCCATCTACCTGTACATCTGTGTATCTTCCCTGACAGAGGATTATAGGCCTTCCCATAGGCACATTAAACCATCTCAGGGTGACCAATCTGTCTCTGTATTGTGAGTGCCAATCCATATTATAGGTTTACAAGTGCATGTATCCAAATCATTTTTCATAACCGCAAGGTGAGGTCTGGAGTGAATGAGGTACGGCTCAGGAGCTAGACCAATCCATGCTGACCCCCTCTACTGCACTTAAGTTAAATCACAAAATTGACGAGTGAGTAAATCCGACGTGTCTCCCCTTCCCCCCCAACCAATTGAACAGATCGTGGTGGGTTGAGGCTGAGAATTGCAGCCTGAGAAAATAATTAACAAGTTGAAGCGCTTGGCCATTTGGGCCCTCTGCCCCCTGGATTGGAGGGAGGCCATCCCTCCCCCCCCCGTGACTGAGCACTTGAAACTTGAGGAGAGATGGATATCTCAGGAAGGGGAAGGTTGGGGAAAATAGACTGGTCCAAGGGCATGAGAAGGTAGAGAATGCAGGTAGGATGGAGAGAGAGAGAGTTGTAAGGACAAACTGCTTTCCTTTGGAAAGATTAAAGAATTGTCTCACAGTTAAAGTTTTAAAATTCCTTGTTGATTTCGATTTGAGCGTACAACTGTAGCTCTTCTGTGGTAGAGTGGAAGTCAATGAAAATGTTATTTTTATTCACAAGGACCGGTGCATGTGAATGTGTAAACAAGGGTTAGTACAGATGAAAGGAATCCACAGAAGTTCAATCAGACGTTTAAAAATCACACAAAGTCCATTCATGAGTTTTATACATATGAAGCATTCATTTTTAAACAGTAAGATTGCCAAAGATGTACCGTACTTAGAGTCTGGGAGGTATTCAATTTTAACTATGGGCTTTGCCCTTGCACTGACATACAAATGGTGAGATTTACGTGTACAATTCCTTTCAAAGCAACGCATGAGTGTCTGTTGGCAGAGAATCCACCCAAAAATTGTTGAAAGGAAAATGCGTGGGTATAACAAAGCTGTGAACCAAAGCCCCTTCTTTCATGGTCTGAAACTGGCGTTAAATTCACAAGTCCACGGTGATGGCTTTGACGTAATACAATGTACATGTACGAGCACATACATGTACATGTGTACCATACACCGGTACCGCTCTATCTTCCGGTACTTGGTTGATTGGCCTTCTTGCGGTCACACTTAGAGATGACTTGATTTGATTAGGTTAGATTGGGAGGGCTGCGTTTGAAGGTGACTCCTTATTCCTGATACCTTGTTATTTTGCGTCTGTAAACGGAGTCCTCGAGGAAAGAAATTGACGCAAGTTGTGAAAATCAATGCTGCTCAAGTCGTATGGTAAATGTACAGTATGCAGATGTGAGGTAAAAGTGGTCTGAAATGATCAGTCCCCACATTTTTAGGAACCACTCCTATATCCGTAACACGAGATTTTTCCAACCAGTTTGTCTGGTGGTTATGAGCCCACACATGCACGTGTGGGTATGTGTTTAACTGTAACATTCTTTGGCAACACAATGCAAACCCAGCAAATGATATTCACTTTGAAAAGATATATGTAATTTACCTGTACTAGGTCATGTATACATGAACTTGGTATATTTTTATTTGGGGGAATCGGCAAAACACTTTTTCAAACTTACAGTGTATGCATGTAAGTTTTCAAAATATACATGTACATGTACATGTAGGATGTTCATGTGGCTCGGTCTAAGAGTTTGACATTTTAAGCTCAATGCATAAAGAGAGCTTTCCTACATGCCTGGCAAGAAGAATTTTTCAAATCAGCAGTGCATTCCTGTGGGCATCAGCCACATGGTATCAATGATGTTTGTCGCTCACTCCTCTGTATTTTGCTGCTGCAAGGAAAGGGTTGCGTTTACAGAGAGGACAGATTCACACTCTCCAGCTTACCTTTTACTTAAATGTTTAGCTACATCCGATCTCTTGAATCCGTCCAACATGAATAATCGTTTGGCTAATCGTTGGGCCGATGGTACATCCAGATTCTTGCTACCAGCTTGAAGAGCGTTCCCTAGACTGTCCATGTCCAAACACTCTGACTCTTCGGAATTCACGCTGTGATCGCTGGACGTCCGAGAACCCATCCCGCCAGTCCACGGCTCCATGGCATCACTCCCGTGATGCACCAGGGTGGTTGCCTGACGCGGCTCAGTTGGCTGCTGCTCATCCGGGGGGTTCTCCATCGACTTACTCGCGTCGGCATCCAAGTTTGTCTGAGATGACTGGGAATGGGAGAAGTTGGAGCACTGTTTGGCGACAGACGACGTGCTTGCATATCCCGAGTCGTACGTTACACTGTCTGTTTCCTTCTCTCCCGCCAACGAAAGGTCAACCTGTGTAGCGCGCTCGGCTGCATCCTTACCAGTAGGGTGCTTTGAGGCTGCTGCAAGTCTGTGAGTTCTGAGGGGTGAGTCTGCGAGTGGTCCCTCTGAGGGACAAGAGCTAGCTTGGGAGGACAACTCACTTTGGGATGACTCGCTCTCAGCCAGTGACACCATGGGCATTTTACTAACATTCCTATTGATGTCGTTATGCCTCAAATCAGATTCCTGGTCTGCATGTTTGCAATTGGGACTGCTGTGAAGCTGCCCGTCCATCACATCAGTCATCTCCTGATCGGGCAAAGTCCGCGCAATCAGGGAAGAGTCCTCCCGGTGGATTTGCGCCACAGTCGTCATAACCTGCACAGATGGAATGTCTGAAACACTTGAATCCGAGCTGAATGAGTATGCATTAGCTGCGTACACCTGCCTTGCGCTTGGCATATCCCGATCGCGTAACTGATCCCTGCCAATCCCGTTGATGGGGGCACCACCGGTTAGCCTATGATCTGAAGGATGAATATTGTTTGTTTTCACAGGAGACGGCAGGTCACTGTCAGGAGTCTCAACAATTATCACGCCACCACTCTTGCATTGTTTCACGTCCACATCGCCCAATTCTCCTGAACTAGAATCCAGCTTCGTTGACTCCAGACTCACACTGCTCTGTCCATTTTCAGGCCTGCTGTCATCTGTTTGGCCATTGGGTGTCGCTGGTGGCGACGGCTGGGTCGAACCAGGTCTGACTGGTGAGGATTCCTTAATCTTCTGCTGCTTGTGTTTGGGGCTGGCGTGACCAATGGTCTTCACTCGGATCTTGGGGTTGGATCCGGGAGGATTTTCCAGTGGTTCCAAGAACTTTAGAACTCTCGATTTCGTCTCAGCATCTGTAGAAAAATCAGACAACTGTTACAGCTAACATCTTGGTAACAACTAAAAAGCCCCAAAATATACCAGTAAAACAAGGACTGCATAACAGTTTTTGTCTTTACTGAAATTCACATCTGTAAAATGTCAAAAAGTTAGGATTTTTAAAGAAAATGTGGCACACTGATGTATCCAGGGTTTCCTTACGGAAAAGTTATGCATTGTACATTGTCCCTTTACACACCTGTAGTGAATCTACCATACCTCACAGTCGCATCATCAGAGGCAATTTCTTTGAAGCCATTGAAATACTCCCCCCAGGCAAATTGATTGCTCTTTGCAAAGGAGGAATGGCCTTGCCGCTTCAGGAACAAAGTTCCCACCCTAGTGAAGTGTAATTCAGAGAATGCCTCTCTTGGCAAATTCGTCCCAGTAAGATCTGTACCAAAAGCAGGACAAGTATTTGGCATACTCTACGGTGTACACATGAACATACGGTCAAAGACTCGATCACAATATCATAAAATTGAAAGGGAAAGGCATCAATAAAAATGTAGGTTTCCTTTAAACACTCCGTAACAGTTTCAGAGTATGTTTTTGATTTAAAACATCCACGTACAAAGATAGCGTCTTTGTGTCTTAGTTTTCTCGCTCTACATACAAACAGGAACTGGAAGAGACATATATGAAAGTTTTTAAGATAGAGACATAGAGACCGTTCCGGTTTTTTTTTTCATTTTTGCAAGCACGGTACATTGTAGTTTTCATGAACTGAGAAAAGTACTGGGCAGTGAGAAGAAATGAAAAATGCAAAACTCACAAAAGAGCCAAAGATCTACGACAGACAAGAAATAGTATCAATCTGAATGACATGAGAACTGTCGCATGCTGTGTCTACAATAACACTGGTTCCTCTCAGTAGGACACTCAAGCGACCCCACTAATGAGGTGGGGGTCAAACTAATTTACCCATGACCTTTGGCTTCTCCGTTTGAAACTGACCAACAAACAGGGAGAAAAACTTCAAATACCTACTTGTACCGGTGGTACATTTCTTGCTTTTTGGTACAAATTCCCCACAGCTGGATCCACTTATCGGTAATTGTTTAATAATCCATGGTCAATGTGTAAGGAAATTTTGTCAGATTCGCACCTTTCTTTGGGACTTACAGAAAATAGATTAATAGAAATATACAGAAGTAAATGATACACAAGACACCAGGAAGTCTAGGGACATGAACAGTGCATGTACAGTACCATACTTGGACTCAGGCATGTACCGGTACATGTACATATACATATTCTAAAGGTTTATGTATTTCAGACAAAATGTGACTCGCCCTAAAAGAATCTTTGCTGATGGAAATCAATTTAAGAACCCTTCACACATTTCACTTAATATACAATGTCCATTTTCATCAGGCTGTCATCAACATGAGTGATACACATGTACAAACACAAAAGGCTTAACTTGCTATTTCTCATGCAAACTGAGTCAAATGACTGAAAAATGGCCCGAGGACCCATTTTCACAGAGCAAGTCACATACACGTAAATGCATGGTACACGTACATGCATGATGTGTAATATCTAATGGTAAGACAGCTTGAGTAAGATTGAGCCCTTCTGGCTGTGCCCTCGCAGACACTCGGGATATACACGTGCACTATACATGTGCCCGGTCCTAAATAAACAGCAGTGAGGAGATATTCTTATCCATTTACCTTGTATCCCGATGGTGCTCACCACTGCAGAAAATGCATTCCTCCATCAATCACAACCAAATCCACCTTGTTGAAACAACACACTCACCGGTACATTTTGTAGCACGCCATCAGGTAGAGTGACCAAACTCTATCAGTATGCACACACATTGCCCCTAGACAACTTTCAACCACAGAGACACCAAAGCTGGCAGACCGGAATGGTGCCCTGAAGTCAACTACCGGTACATACATGTACATGTACATTGTACATGTACTGTACGCTACAGTACACCAACAGAAATCTGCTAAATCTTGAACTTATCAAATCAAAGTTCACTGAACCTCTGTGAACACAATGATCGGTCACAAGTACCGAGCTTGTGCACTCTCATCACGGTGGGTGATGGTGTTTCATACCAGTAGGAAATTGATAAACAGGTAATCAATACATCAATAATCAAACACGCTGTTGGCAAACACTTCTTACCATCCATTTTCCAAATAAAACTGTTCTGGTACATGACTCAACCTATAAAGCACAAAGCCATCAACCCAAAACTGCTGATACAACATTTTCATCAACAGCTGTACATGTACCACACATGTACAATGTACATGTGATACCTTTACCTGCATCATGGTGAACACAACACTACATTGGAGTGTACATACAATATGGATGTTTTTCATAGACAGGAAACAATAGGTGGTGTCATTAGCTTTCGCTTCTTCTTTTGCTTTTGGAAAAAGGTACTTCTGCTGATGAGATAATAACGAGGTCATTAACAGCATGACCAATTGGCCCCCCATAAAGCAAACTGTAGCAAGGACTGAGAGGTCAGGTCACCTGCCAGGAAACAGTGCTTCTGAATGGTTTGTGAAGTCCCATGCGGCAGCGTAGTGATGATGAAATTCCAGATCTTTCTACAAACTACTGGTATATCTATAGATGCTTTGCTACCGCCTTATGTCAGGCAGAGATTCAGGCTTGCAGCAAGTCATTTTCAAAGGTTATGCTCCCGGCACCCAATCTCTATCATCATCATGGCCTTGGCAATATCTCGAATGTGTCCATTAATCAAGGGAGTCGCATGCCTACTCGGGAAAATGTCATCTGCAGACCAGCATCACAAAGCCCCGTCAAAAGGCTGCCACCGTGATGATTCCTGCATGGTTTGCAGTGGCAAACCACCCGTGCAATATGAAACGGTTGATAGACATGGCCACAAGCAGTTATCAAGGCTTGGTCCATGTGAAAGCTGCAAGTCATAATATCACGTACACATGTACATGAACATGTATGCCAACTACATGTACATCATGTATGCCAACTACATGTACATGTACATGTATGCCAACTACATGTACATGTATGCCAACTACATGTACATGTATGCCAACTACATGAACATGTATGCCAACTACATGTAAATGTATGCCAACTACATGTACATGTAAATGTATGCCAACTACATGTACATGTAAATGTATGCCAACTACATGTACATGTATGCCAACTACATGTACACGTATGCCAACTACATGTACACGTACGCCAACTACATGTACATGTACGCCAACTACATGTACATGTATGCCAACTACATGTACATGTACATGTATGCCAACTACCGGTACATGTACACAAACCTGTAACAAAACCTGCACGTATGTACATGTATATGTGCAAGCAAAGGTACATGTAGATAGGAGACTTTGTTCACTTCTGATGGATTACTAAACAAAAATACCTCTTTTAAGAGATGGCTGTCCCTTTGCACTTACATATTTTCACACTTTTTGAAGAATTATAACTATAAAGATGAACAAAGAATTTGACTGGAGCGGGATTTGAACCTGCGACGTCCGGGATACCGTAGCGGTGCTGTACCAACTGAGCTGTCCAGCCCTACATGTATGTTTAGAATTATTTGTAAGCACATCGTCAGTTCCCTACTAAATGTAGTACATGTACATGTAGGTATAGTTTGTTTCTTTTTAAAGAGTTGGGAATTCCTGGCATTATCTATCACTTTCGGCTGAATTATTGTAAATTTTGCGGATTACAAAATCACACAATGACATCATCCTAATTAATGTATGTACTTCAGATGTACATGTACCGGTATGTCATCTGATGAGAGACATATTTCACCGACCCATAAGCATTCATCAGCACCGCACGCACCCTTACATGTATACGTGTATGGTTTCCGAAATTCTCACTGGATGACATCATGACATGACAACATTTTCCAGATACTAATCAACTTAGGCACTCCACAATGGCTGGCTGCTAAGAGTTACAGAAATGCTGGTGAGCAGAGTTTCATGGAATTCATGTCGCACTGCTACATAATTCTATAAAAGTGTATTTCTACCAAAATAAATAAATTTTAAAAACTCCACAGGAATGAAAACATACATATGCATATTACAAGTTTTAAAAAAGTTTGATTACTAACAGTAATGTGGCTGGTTCTTGAGTTGTCACAAATGCAATGAACTGTGAACAAATGGATTATCATCATAAGTCTGAGTTCATAAATTTATGCCTGTAACAAAGTGCTTTCAACCTACCTTCTTTGACTTTCAGGATGAGATCGTCTGGGGAACGCATCAAACTGGTGACAACTGAAGCAAAGAGGAGACAGGAAACGAGAGTGAGATGTCTAGGGAGTTATAATACAGGTCTTATGCTGTACGCGTACATAAGGAAAGATCGTACGTACTGTACATGTTAAGCATGTACCGGTAGTGTACATGAAGAGATAAATGTACATGTACATGTATACATACTCTACATGTGGTTGATGATGTCTCAAAAGTGAAACCTCTGCAAGATTTTGTGTCCTATATCCAGACATCATAGAGAGGCACATGTGCCTCTATATTTCAGTTTTAAAGATTTTGTGTTTGAATTTTTATGGTACTTGTGCATGTACAATGTACATGTACACCGTGCATGCTCACATAATTTTTTAGAAAGGAGTTTGAAGCTAACCAACGCAGAGTTGCAGCAAAACATCTTAAGGAAAGTCGCAAAACTGTCAACTGCACAAAATACAGGTGATTCACGATACGTTGCCACCCAGGGGCCATTTCTCAAGTTTATGCTACAGAAAAGCATGGCCGACTCGCCGCAATATGCATTCGAGTGAATCTCAGGAGACAACTTGAGGAAATGTTTTTAATTGACCGGGGAATTCCTTGCCTCTCACAACCAATCCAACATATTAAGTAACACTGATACCGGAACTCGAACATCTCTAACCAAACACTGAGAACAAATTAGGTTCCCCACACACAGCACATACGGTACAGTGCATGGTCAACCGTTTCCCCACAATATACTTCAATACAAGCCTCTCCATGGCAGTCTCTGGCACATTGCATCGTGAATTGCCCGCATCAAGGGATACTCCCAAGTACATTAACATACAGATACCGGTGCGTACATGTACAACTGCAGCTCCAAGTTATCTGCAGGGTATTTATTGCCCACAAATTTACTTTAAATTTCGCTTATAGTATTCATGAAAGGTGAAGTTTCAAACAGAAAGAACCTGCACTAAAGCAATAGAAAAGGGTCAGACCGGGGAGGTGCATGGCCTGAAACTGGATACCACCACATGTTCACGTACGCTGTGCTTCTTCCTTTGGCCTTAAAGATCGGGGCACCGATGAGTTACTGGAAACGTGAGGAGGACAGATATGAAAATGCAGGATACAGGATGATGAAATGTGGGAACAAGAGCCAACAGGAGACTTCTCATGACAAAACAATATGCAAGTACTGTTTTTAAAGATGTGCCCTTCGGTACTTTTTAAAAAAAAATCCACAGATGTCTACACCTCAAAGTCTGTTACACAGTACATGTACACGTATAGTACCTGCGTCAAGTTTTATGTGAGAATCAGTACCAGAAAGTGTCTGCATTGTTTACGACACAATCTGACTTGTTTGTTATACTCATCAATAATGAGACACCTTCAGGTATGGTAAAACTGATATAAATTGACTGAAAACGATTTTTTTTACCTTAAAAAAAAATTTAACATTAGAATCAACGAATGGAAACAATTTGTGTCACTTTCGGTGGCCCAGCTGTGGAATCATCAGAAATAATGCACATCCCCAGACAAAACAAAAGCGGGAGCATTGCTTAACCCCTTCGCGCCGGGAGACGGTAAGAGCCACCGTAAAAATTGAGATTCTCAGCCCGCTTTTCAGCTATTATTCTCCGCCCACGCTCGAGCGAACACGATGAAAGAAGGCAGA
>NW_019091355.1:4259542-4279918 GCF_001949145.1 Acanthaster planci | reverse complement strand
ACCAGTACCCAATGCCACAAACTCACACACTTTACTGGTGATGAATTCTGTGTGGTTAGGGCAGGTTAGGGTCAGCTAATGCCATTTATTTTTTGATAATTTTCTAAACGATTTGAAATTTGTGATTAATTATATCAAAACGTTTGAAGCCATAGTTTAATTAGAAATTGAAAGTGAGGCAATCCCAAATACAGTTTGTCTGGCACCACTTATTTGACAGACTGCATTGAGCATAGACGGATTCTGGGAACACATATTAAAATGGCTTCCTATGAATAGGGCCCCACTATCAAATGAGACTTTAAAAGTCCACCGAGGCATTATTTTGAGATTCCTTTCCAATAGTGGGTTTAAAAAGCAAATTCCTCAAGAGATGTTCCTTTCCAATGTGAAGCAGATGTGAAGAAATAATTGTCTTTGTTTTGTAAGCATGCATCAATACATTACGTGTACGATCAATGTCAAGCAATAAGTACGTGTACATGTCCAATGTAAACATACATACATGGTACACAGGTACCGTCGGTTCACGATACAAATGTGTACCAACCTAACATACAAGTGCGAAGCATGGACACAATTATAGAAGAGGTCCACATAATGTAGATTGCGTGAACCCTGAGTGGACAAAGCCACGTCCACACAAGGATTTCCCTTTCAGGAAGACAGTTTCGTGAGCATTTTGGGATTAGGATTATCTGAAATGAAAGGAAGAGGAACAGTCAAGGAACCATCCACAAAAATCCAGCCTAAAAAGAGTGTCCACAGTGCATGAAAGGTGAGTTGTTTCCAAAGAGCTATACTGAATTACTGGAGCGCTAACGTCTCATTCTCCGCACTGAGAAAATTTGACGCTGTCAAAGGTGCAGACCTTTTTGAATCCATGTGCGCGCTTGTAGAACATTAAATATCAGATAGAATGAAAATCGAATTATGTAGCCTACTCTAAAAGCAACGTGCATCGCGTACCACTGAAATAAAATTTTAAAAGTCACAGCAAAATTATATGCAGCGCTTACGTGCACGCGTAGGCATTGTTTACACAGAGCAAAATGAGACGTTCATTTACTGATTGCAAGTTAGGTTTTTGTGTATGGGCTTTGTTGAGGTATCATTTTAGAATACAGACGCAGATGCAAATAGCTGTACAAAGGCCGTACAAAATTTTGAGTTTTCCATACGTTTGTGCTCAAACATGGGTGCGCCCAGCAGGCATCACTTTGTACATGTACGAGTCAGCGGCGCTCTAGTTTTTATACATGTAGCTTTATGGTTTTTTTTCACCGATTCCCCTTCATAAGAAACCAATGGAACGGTGACATCAACATAAAAATGTGTCATCCTGAAAAGATTAACCATAAAAGAGTTCACACTCAAAACACCAACATAAGTTCAGGTTGTTCTCAAAATTCATCACAAAATGTATTATTTCAACCATAATCCATCCCCTTCCAACACACAGTAGGTGGAAAAGCAGGTCACAATCATGCATCACCCTCGTTATACACAGTACAGTACATGTACATATCTACCTGCCCCTTCAGCCACATCTCTCGTTCACCTGCACAGCACTTTCAAATCAACATCACACAGCATATTAAGTACTGTCAGCTCCCTATATAAGAGAACACCGCAACAAAATACCATTCTTTTTTTTCCTGTATTTTCATTCCTTTTGTAACAAGTCCTAATTAATGTTATGTCTGGTCCCCACAGCTTTGTTATGAGAGTGGACCATATTTAGAACTTTGGCAAGCCTATATCCGTACCTAGTTCCCATACACATGTAGTTGTGATGAACGCCAAGGGCATGCAAGGCGGTTAAGACAAATTCGCAGAAGAAAGTGTGTAACATCATTCCACAAAAAAGTAAAACAAAATGATATTCAAAATACAAAAATTTTCGCATAAATGCCTTTTTAAGGTGGTGACATCACCCTTTTGAAATCAAACTGACACTTAAGTCTGATGTATTTTGCATATGGACAGCCAGTTCATGTACATGTAGTTTGTTGACTACTGTGGCTTCATCCAACACGTAGGGTACATTGTCATGTTTAGTATCCAGCATAACCAGCATGCCCCGTGGCAGTGCCTTTCAAAAATTGTTCAATTTAAAACGCAAACCCTTTTCAGAAGGTTTTTATCTTCGTGGGTAGGGCCAAGGATACGGAGACTGTCCAGTTGAAATTGAATAGCCCAATCCTGGGGCTACATGATGCAGGGACGAGGATTTAAAGGGGAGTCCTGCATTTGCCAGACATGCTCGACATGCTCGGGGCGCATTCAGTGATTTGGTCACCGCCCCCGATAATACTGCCTCACCTGCTCACACCTCGAGGCTGGCGAATTGCTCAAGACGTCACATATGACTGGAGGGAAGCTGGTCCCCTTCCCTCCCATCAACGAGAAACCAAATCCCCCAGAAAGAGCCCGCTGGAGATTCAGAGTCTTGACTCCGTCGGTCATTTCGTCCATGTTGATTTCAGTGTCGGTATTATCGTACTCACGTCACCGCCGGACACGACGTGACCGGGAGCTCGAGCCGGGGCGAAGACTCACACGGGGCACGGCGGCTAAACTTACGTGTAGGCCTTCAGTCACTGGAAAGCCATTCATATCGTACACGTTTCTCATACAGTGCACTATGTACACGTACATTTTTAGCCAGTTTGTTGAATCGGTATCGCTGGTAGTCAGTAAATTTATCGTACAAGGCATTAGACAGAAACGAGTGGATACCAGCATGGGAAGAGCGCGCGAGAAGATATTTGGCCGCAAGGTGGCGCCTGGTGTCTGCGAAAAGAAAGCGCACGGACACCAGCGTACTACGAATTACAAAGCATTTTCCATCCCCCTAAAAAAATGGTTCTTGATCAGTTTTGCATTGACATTTGCTTCTCAGCAGACCTTTCGAGGTTTTCATATGTTGTTTTTCTGCAATAACATTTTTTTGGGGGTTGGTTCGAAGGCCGGGTCTAGACGCGGTGCTACATAAACAGGGTGACCTGCATGCCACTCAGGGGATGATAAGTAAAAAATAACTTGCCGTCAAAACGTTTGGCTTAAAAGAGAAATAAATCTGTTTTTCAGATTGGAGAAAAGTTAATTTTTCTCGCTGGCTGGCTGGCTGTTTAGTCCAAAAATCAGCCCAAATGTTACACCAACTTAGCCAAATAATTTTTAAAAGAAAGCTTTTGTAGGGTATGAAATGTTCAATGTGTCTTCTGTAACTTAAATCATAAACCCATACTCGCTTACATTGTAAATACGGGTTAATTGTCAACTGCGAGGGACGGGATGGCCGGGGCAGGCCGTTCCATATTCTCTCGGATCTGCACTCGTTTCCCAGCGCCCAAAACAGGGCGCTGGGAAGGGCTTCTTTGTGCATGACCTCCGACCGCGAGGTTATCTCTTCCTGTTGGGAAGCCTTGTTTTGAGTTTTTGGTTTGCCGTTGACAATGCTTTGACACAGGTCAAAGTGTTGGCTAAAATGATTTTTAAAAAATATAGCTTTGATCCTCTCACGGTAATTTATCTTCTCGTTAAGTATCAGTGATCACGTGTCTTTTGGCAATAATTTCAAATCATTGGTTATGGTTATCTTGATCAATTTTGGGTGAACTAATAAAGTGAAGTGAGAATATTCTCAGCAATGAGGAAGAAAAGAAAAAAATGTCGAATAATAATTAATCCCCACGTTGAGCGAGCTCGCACGCCTGGCAGAAATTTACCAAAATACTCTGCGTGTCGTTGGTTGTGACCCCGTGCGACGTATTTCCTTCGCTAAACTCTGCGCAAGGCCATCAGCCCTTCCCGCCCAACGCCCGAAAAGGGTGTCAAAGCGATCACGATGCTGTGCTCGTGGTTGCCGGCCACAGCTAATAGCGCCCTCTATTGATATTCTTAATGCACAATGTTTACAACACCGAAATTCGGCTAAGTAAGTATTAAGGACGAAAATTGGCCATCTGCTTTTCTACCTTCAGAGGAGCAGAAAAGCAGATTTACGTCCTTGTAACATACAATTTTCTACTTTTCTGCTACCTGAAAAGCAGACTAAACATTTTTTTTGTGTGTGATGCACTTTTCTACTTTTCTGCTTTTCTGCAACCAGAAAATCAGATTTACTTTTCCCTCGTTCACTTGCGGCCGAAAAGTGGCCATCTGCTTTTCTCCTTTGGGACAGGCAGAAAGGAGGATCGAACGTTTTGACAACCTTGAATTCTGCTGTTCTGCTTTTTTGATACAGGAGACGCATAAGGTTTTACATAAGTGGCCATCTGTTTTGATTTTGTTTTGTTTTGTTTTTTTGCCTTCCTATGTGTTCAAGAGCCGTGAACGGGGTCGTGAACCTGTAGGTTACGAACATTTTCTGTCTGTAATATTGAAGATTAGTGTCCAGTAATTAAGGTCCACCCTATCTTTTGCATGAAATGTTCCACCGTGAAACTTTGCAGATAGCTAGAAAGGGAAGTGTTGTAGACGAGAATTGACCTGATATGAGAATGACGTCGTGAAAGGTGCATGTGTTAATTCCGTATTATTTCCTGAAGTACAGGTCCCATTGGTATGAAGCTTTGCAGATTGCTAGAAAGGGAAGTGTTATCGACGAAGATGACATTATATGATGACGACGTCATCAGGTTCAGAGTCATGTGACATTTAAGGGCACTAAATAAATTCGTAATATGCTCGCATATGCGCACAAATGGCCTTGGCGGCAAGAAGTGTGAGCGGGCAATTGAAAATGTACACAGGGCTGTACATGTTCAATTGCCCGCTCACACTTCTTGCCGGGGCGCGACTCTGATGATCATTTCTCTCAGGTTTTCTGGCTTTGTTCGTTTTTTTCTTCAGAAAATCCCATTAACTCGTTTTTGCTTTTAGTTTCTAATCTAAGTGGGATTTTTAGTGCTCCGTGAAAACTTTATAATAGTGATTTTTTCCTGTGCGCACGAGATTGCCGTTTCTTAGTATGGCCCCTCCATCACAAGTAGCATAAATTACATCGTTTGTGTTCATGGAGCCAACCTGTGAATTTGTGAAAACCTACTGATGTTTATATTAATGTGCATGTACCAATTCACTTCGCTGCTTTCTTCGCTACTTGGGAAATCTGAAGAATCAGATCCCTTGTCGTACAACCCAAACACAACATCTGGATACCATCATTCTTCCGGTATTACTCCAAGCCATGACCAGATTCAATGGTAAATTATGTACGTACAGTACATGTACATTGAACATTAGCACGTGCGTGTCAGGGACCTCGACCACACCACTGGTCCACGTGTTAATGTGGATCTGGATCTGGATCAATGATCCTGACGATGGTTCGCACCACCAATAAGGCGCGTTTTGGTGTCCGTAAACCAACAACGAATCACTGGCACGATCCAGATCTGTGTGAAACCAACACGGCGCCGTGGATATCGACTATACAAAAAAGTAGGGTGGATCTGGAGAGCGGGGTGGGGATGCTTCATTCACAAAAAACGGGCAATTTTTAACATTGAAAGAAAGGCAATGTCTGTCTATTTCCTCTCCCTCCCAACAGATCGTAAAAAGCACCAAAAAGTAGCCTTAGTCCTCAAAAAGGTCATAAAGGTTACATACATACTCCCCCTCAAAATTTGGTTCTGGATACGCCCTTTGGATTATTTTGAACAAAAGTCACCCATCACCGAACCCTCTGCCATCGGTGGGCATGTGAGCTGCAGCATTCAACCAAAGCAAGGAAGGATGCTGTTTCGACTTAATTGTTCAGACGCATAGAGCTATAAAGGGGTCCCAATACGACGCTTTTAGCGTCGATCTGCGCACTTCCGCGTTTGAAAACGAGGCTGTTTGTGTCAGCTTCAATTCTTAATACGATCAGACGATTGAAAGTAAGGAGTCAAGACACAAAATACGTAAAGGTGGGGTAAATTCAGACTTTTCAGGCTGCAAATTTTTGTGGAAGAGTCTTTCAGGACGGACTCGACACGTAAAATCAAAAGAAAAAATAAGGCCAATTTACCGCGAAATAGCGTGGCGTCACACTTACTAACCGGATACTGCATTTAGTGTGTCGACTCCGCGGGCAGGCGACGAAGTTCAACACAGAATTAGAAGCCTCGGTTTCATTGCGGATATGCACAGAGGGCGCTAATGTGAAATCCCCAATGCAGTTCTATGTTCAGACGTTAGTACTTCAAGGGATGTCCCACGTGGAAAGGAGGGCGTGTTTCCGCTTTGAACAGGTGCAACCCCCAATAGGTTGAACCCTGTTGGGGGAGCGTTCGTTTTGTTAGTAGTGACGCGACCATAAGGCGTGCATTTTATATAGTCGTTCGCGAACCAGCGAAGTACAGTTCCAATCATCAATCTCATGGAGATCAATACTTCCCACTAAAGAAGCCTCCGTTGCTAGGAAAAGTGCACCCTCTCTTGATTCAGCTCGGAACTCATAATCACAGCCTTCAAGATTACTGACCTCAGGTGAATGGAAAAATGAAGTTTATTTTGGTCCAACCATTTTTTTTGTAATAATGCCGTTGCTTGTGAGGTCGGTCGTACGAATGAATAATGATTCTCGACACAGGCGAATACAGTCAATTAAAGGCAGCAGGATAAGTGAAAGGCCATTTAAGGTTTATGATAAAAAGCGAGTGGATTAAGTCCCAAGTTCATTATTAGGCTTCGTGCATTATGACTCCAATGAAACGCGTAATGATTATTGCCTATGGAGAATACAGCCAATTAAGGCGGTGGCAAGGCCTGTCCGAGAAATTGCACTGGGAATGTATCAAGTGGCCTCCTAGCAGCTCGTAGAAATTATCCACTTGATTGCGAGTGCTGAAAACCATGAAAAACGTTTAACTGAATGTTTGGCCATAGAATAGGTCTCTCTCTCACTAAAAGCAGTCATCCCAATGAATATCACCATAATGTACAAACTACGCATTCTCTGTAAGGTATACGCCGGAAAAATACAAGACAAGAGCAACGATGGGGGGGGGTCACAATGGCGCTGAATTCATTCCACCTGATCCATGACGGACGACGCCAACCTGATAAATACAAACGAATGCTTCAATGAATAAAGTCACATGTCCCTTTTATCCCTTGGCCAGTGTACATGTCCATACATTTTTAATCAGCTCTCGAAGGACTCCCATAGTGCAAGCTTTACATTTCTTGCTCCTTCGAATATTATTGAAATTTAATCAAGTCTCACATGCCACCCAACAACTATTGATTTTGCAAAAATGAAAGAAAATAAGCTCAGCTCGAATGAACAGAGGTACAGACATAAAACCTCGACCTTAATATTAATAAACACGTTGGGTATGTTTAATTTAATCTAGAGTATCGTGCAATTCTATGTTAAACTTTAGCTGAAGGCTGAAAATGAATTTACCAGAAATATTTTTTGTCAGATTTGATACAATATGGGGTTGGATTGCGGCTGTTATTTTTCAAAATATCAATATTAAGATCACCCATTATAAGAAATAATTTATGTTCTTTGCTGATATTTACGAGAATGCTGTCGAAGTAGCGACAAATTCATTTGGTAGTTTTTCAATTATGCCAACTATAGTATTTGTACTCTGAAAACGAGAGAATTCAATAAACATGGAATCACAGTCGGAACTGTTAGCGGGAGGTCATTTAGTTCATGAGGGTAACAGAGTTATGTACATACAGGGCAACGTTCCCCACCAGTCCACTTTGTCTTTGTTCACACACAAGTAATCTTGGAGGTGCAAGTCGAGACTCCTGTTGCTTATACGACGACACACTTAAGCAGGAATCGCCCATGATGCAAATTGACTTGCCCTTAATGGTGAGTTACAAAAGGGTATAGCCGGGACTGTCGATTTATTTGACACAGCGAATGTCGACAAAACCGTTGCTGGTACATTCATTCATTTATTTAATATCATTTGTATCCAACATAGTTATTGAAATACATTGAAATTCGTTGTGGTTTTGCGACTGTTAAAAACTTGATAATCAAAAAATACATGTAAATACAAAACAATAATAAACGACGCTACAAAAATTTACATCAAAACTACAACAAATAATTTCAGATAGCATGAGTAAAATAACGAGTGATAAATAAAATTAGATTAAGATAACAATAAAATCTGATGAATCACTGATTAGGACTTTGACTGTACCTTTACCTGTACATTCAATAAATGAACTGCACTTGGGTAAAAACTGTTCAAGGTTCGAGTCGAATCTGCGCGAATTGATCTGTAAGGTATTATCATTCTGATCTCATCCGCTGAAATAAGTCATTCGCAGGATGGAATCCATCTGAAACGATTGACTTTCACTGCTTTAAGACCCTTGCCTCATAAAGTTCTTCCACTGCAGGTAGTTTACAGCCAGTTGTAATGCTAACAGTTTTAAAACGCGATTGAGACGTTTCCGGTCTTCCACTGTGGTGTTCCCGTACCAGACAGCGATTGAGAATGTCAGGACACTCTCAACCACTACCCAACAGAACTTCACCAGCAGACCTTGGCTGACCCGGAAACTCCTCAGTCTTCTGAGAGAAAACAGACGTTGTTGGGCTTTCCTTACCAAGAAATCAACATGTGGTTGTCCATTTCAGATCGTTAGTCATATGTACGCCTAAAAATCTAAAGGGATCAACCCTTTCTACCCCAGATCCATGATGGATACACAGTGGCTGGATGTTACTGAGATTTCTTCTGAAATCAATAATAATATCCTTGGTCTTTTCAGTATTCATCTTTAACTCATTTTCGTAACACCATTGAACTAAATTGTAAAATGCAACCATCAAGTGTTGGGTGCACTGTATCTGTAAGATGTGAGATTTGACAATACCCATCACTAGCTGAGATATATTGCGGTGTTGGAAAAAGCCTCCTTAACTATGAGTTTTGAGAACAATGTTGAATGCGTCAACCGATATTAGGAGGGAATCAATTTACATGGACCGGGAAAATCAACTTAGATATATAAAATGAACACACAGCTTTGATGGATGAATTGAACGGGCTGGGGAGGTTGGAGAAGATGTGAATTTTATGTCCTGGATGTAGGGTTCGCCCTTTCGAAAAACAGGATGGTGGCCAGGGTCATATGCCCTTTTCACTGACGTCTCGCAATGAAGTCATCTTTAAGGCATCTACAGCTGGTAGATCACGTAAGATGGACATCCCAGTGTAGTGCTGAGAGCTACCTTTGCTTCCGCCAGGAGTGGTGCTCGCTAAGATATTAAGAATCTCGCGATGATGTGACGGGGCTTGTCCGCCGGTTATATAATTAATGGAAAAGCTAATAATATAATTCGTAAATAACATGGAGTTAAAAATAAAGAATATGAACGTACAAAAGCGGGTAAAAAGATGTGGGAGGTGGAAAAAATAGAGGGTATGAAATGTTTTGGTTTGCAAGGGTTTTTATCCAAAGTCATATCATAAAATGGCAGAATAATATCCATACACAAGTCATGATTACTGCACAGCTAAAACAAACATAATAAGATATACTGATGTGGGGTTCTCTGGAATCCCATCTTTAAAAAGAAATTTACCATTAACCCAATGTTCAATTAAGGTGCACGCTACACAAGAAAACTTTAAGAGACTTGAACAAAGAACAATTCGTTTCACGTGAAGATTTGGCTTTTTATGCTGAGCTGAGCCAAGTCGAATAATATTCACTATTCGAATATTCGACCTTCAATTTGATCAAATATCCGAGTATTTGGTAGTACCGACTGGCAGATTGTTGATAAACAAACTGTATACAAAATCAGTAGCAATAATGCACACAATTGAACATTATGATCAATATAAGAGCTTCTCACATCTGGGAGTATCTCCAGCCACGATTTAGCAAGGTTTTAGAGACGAACAGTGCTTCTTTTCCTGTTGTAAATCTCTACTCCTTTTAAATTGTTTATTGAATAATTTACTTTTTGAATCATTGTAAGATTTCTGTAGCTTTTCATTTGAATCTGCTTGAAACAAGCCTCCATATGCAATTTTTCTCATTTAAAAGAAAATCTTCCTTTCCTTTCATGAATTTTGCATTCGAATATTCAAATTCGAAAAGTAATATTCGAATATTTGATAAGCGATCGAATATTCGGTTATTCGGATATTCAGCCCTACTGTTAAAATAATGCTAGGTCTGCTGAGGGCGGAAAAGATCATAAGCCACCGGTGGATTTGATTTTCGTGGCTGAGTCCATCTGTGTATCTCTGCAATTTCCCTTAAACCAATCTGAATTCAAGCTCCATGAGCAATACTATTTGGAAAATAGTAATTTATAACCAAGGACAGATGTAAGCGTCACTGGAGATGAGGTTTAGTATCGATCCACATGCTTCTCCAAGTTTTCGCATACTAGATCTCGCTTCGTATTGGGCGGGGAGTTGAATTAAGCTGCGTTATGTCCACCGGCGAGACGGCAAGACAGTGGAGGGTGTAATCACGGTGAATGCACAGTCACTCAAGACCCAGCTATTCCCGTTCTTGTCCAGTCACTGAACTGGAGATAAAGATATGGCCATCGATCGAACCCAGATAGGGGAGGGGGACATGTTCCGTCCACATTTTAAAGTGGGGGATATCATATCATTTCCCCCTCCATTTTTTCCAGACCTTAATTTAAAAATGAAGGGTAAGCAGGCCTACATTATTTTGATTCATATTCCACATTTTAAAAAATGAAATGAAATAAATCTTGTAAGCATTCACTAAAAAATATTTAAAAATGGTCAGAAATTGCCTCATATTGCACTAAAAACAACCAAAACCCTAAATTTCTTGTGCCCTCAAGCGGGCCTCGGACCCCGCATTGTTAAGGCTTTGTGTTTCGCGCTCGCTTTAGATGAAGTTATGCCCCCCTCACACTTTTGAAAAGCGATTTACACTCGTGAATTACAACTGAAGTTGCAGTAATTGGAGGGATCAGTCCGGTAATTCTGAAACATAATCCATCCCAAATGGCATCTGACACGTTTACCGCAGGAACGATTCCAATCTTGCGGGACTGCGGAGCACTCGGGGGAAATCGATTAGTATGGAGCGCTTGACGGCTTTTGCAACAAAGCGTATATACGTCATTCTTAGCTGATGAACCATTACTGCTCGTAGGCGTTTAGTAAGCAAGAGGCAAACCAAGCAGACCTTTAGTTAATCTTTTTTTTTTCAACAACGTGACGAATCTGAAAAGGTTAAAACACCGTAAACGAACAAATGCATTCAATCGCAGGTGTATGTAAAAAAAGACCTCTCCAACAACATTTTGAAAAGCAAAGTTTTATCGTTCGATTTTCTTCATTCCGAGACCGATTTGAGTTGGATAAAAATGTAACTGCTCTGTCTGTATCTGCACACGGAGCAAGAAATAATCTAAGATCGACAAGAGGCATACGTCTCTCCCTCACGGCACTTCCTCTTCATTTACTTCTCTGTCTCTAACGTCCAACATCTTCTGCTCAAGATGGTCAACACAACTGACGCTATCTACTTGAACGATCATGACTCCGTGGGTACATTCACCGACGCCCAGTCGGTGGTTGCAACCACGCGTCCGTTGCCCCATTTACCGTGCACTGTTCAGGTGGTGCTGGCAACGGTAGTCTCCTCTGTGGTTTTCCTGACCATCACCGGGAATATTTTGGTCATTGTATCCTTCTGCCGCAACAAAGACCTCCAGGGTTTTAACCAGTGTTTCATCCTAAGCCTGGCAGTGTCTGATCTGTTGGTTGGCTGTATCGACATGCCCCTGTACGGTGCCGTCTTCATCCTAGGCCACTGGCCCTTCGGGAAATCTTTTGCGATATCTTCGTCTTTTGCGACCACATCTTCAGTCACTTCTCCGTGGTCTCGGCCGTCGTGATCAGCTTGGACCGCTTCGTTGCTCTTCGCAAGCCCTTCTTCCATCGGCGTAGGTGGCGAACCAAACGCAACGCGGCTTTACTGATCACCTTGAGTTACCTGGTGCCGATCGTAATCTGGCTGCCCATCACCGTGCTCTGGCCTGTCTTTGCCGGCGGACGAAACGTCCCAACCCGGACCTGTAAGCCCCAGTATGTAGAAAGCCGAGCCGTTAGTATTGCAGCACCTGTGCTATTTTTTTGGCTGCCTGTTTCAGTGGTGATCGTGCTCTACTACCATGTCTATAAGAGGATCCGTAAGACTGTGGCCGAGACGAAGCAGAGAAAGGCAAGACAGAAAGTGGTTTTGAGCCGGTACGTAAAGCCCAGCAACGGTGAGAACTCATCAGCAACATCCAACACAAAAGCACCAGGGAACGAACCTTCAAACCAGAAGCAGCCCAACTTCATGTTGAGTTTCCGCGAATCGTCGATGGAAGGATTGGATAATGTCGGTTTTTCTGACCTGTCAAGTAGCGATGTCACGGAAAGGACAGATCACCAATCGCACAGCAGCTCATCAGGGTGTGGAGACAAGAACATAGACAACTTAAAACCCACCAACCCGCCCGATAATTCCGCCCCGACATTTCCGAAAACCGATCCGACCAAAGCTGTCCCAGATCAAGGAACTTCGCTTGAGATTAAACCTGAAGAAGTGGACAAACCCAACAAAACCTTGTCAAGGCGACCACAGTTTTTATCCAGAGGCGTTAGGTCGCGCGACGTGGAGAGGAAAGCCCGGGTGGAGAACAACCGAGCCAACAGGATACTCGGCAGTATCATCGCCGCGATGGTCATCACCTGGCTGCCTTGGGCAATTATCGTTGTCGTCGTCAGTCTCTGTCCAGATTGCCTCCCGGAATCTCTCTATGCAGTAAGTTTCAAAGAATAGATTGCATAATAAATAATACGTGCATGGGATCGACGGACTGACCAATGGACTAGTCAGACCAGACAGGCTGATAGCTTAGGGTGTTAATATCTCTCCAGATGAAAGGGGGCCTGCGGAGCGCGCGAAAAGCTCACTGACTTAATGACAAACCATTCACAGTGAAAAAAAGAGGAGGGGTTCAGTTCCTAGGTATTTGCACCCAAATTTTTATTTCTGTAGTGTAATTCGACCACCAGAATTAGAAACCATCACTGCGGTGGCACAACGCTCGTGGACAGGCGGTACCTACGCGTTACATGCCCTCTTCGACCAACAGGGTGTCGTGATTTGCCAAATGCACGCGCGCGTCAAGCTGAAGAATGTTCGTGTGAGTGCGGCGCCACCGCAGTTAGGGTGTCTGATCGGATTAGTCTATACCGTGTACTCCATTTTATTTCTTTTCTTTTTTTCACCTTTTCAATTCTTCCCAGAGGGCAATCCGACCCCCATTTCCCTTTTATCCAACGGATGGGCCATTTGATCATCCCTAGCTTTTGGTAATGACGATCCGTACGGGCGGCCGACGCACAGCGGGCCAGTTCAAGGTCAAACTGCGCCAAAATAGATGAAAGATGATTGGTTCAAAAATCAATGCTGGGTATTTTTTAGTTTCCAATGGTCAACGGGTACTTTACATGCACAAATTAACGACCGGAAATCTTTATCACGGGCGATATTCTGATTTATTTACTACAAAAGGGACATTTTTAATGTGAGTAATAAAACTTGACGTCTAATTTAACTTGCCGACGTGGTCGCTATACAAAAGATAACGCCATGGAAATTGGCTTGGATGTTGTTTACAAACTATATTTTATGAAAATAAGATTCATAACCTGTTCACTTTAGGATTAAAGTCTGAAAAAGCTCCAAATGTCAGATAAAATTCGTTTAAAATTTGCATCATTTTTCACACGCAAAGAAAATACATATTCCCGCCGATTCCCGCTTTAGCTCTTATATTTTCCAAAAGCCTGAACCTTCAGGAACAATTAAAAAAAACTGGCCGCGACTTTTTAAGATATTCTATTTTAAAGTGGTACGCGAAATGCTCCGACGCGCCTGTAACGACGTGTGCGTGTGACAAGTTGCATTTCCCTCGAGGCGTCTACCACTACAGCCAAATACAACACGCTCTGTAGACATGGTCGTCTTTCATTTGTTTGTAGTCGTTATAAGGTAGACAGAAAACCAAATACATGTCAACAACAACGATTAGAAGAAGCGTTTTGCATACATTTCTAGCCCATCGATACCTGTTTAAAAATCAAGCACTCATTTAAGTTCCAAACTACCCATGAGTACTGACGTATTGTGACCCCCAAACACTTGTAATGGCTTCGTAGTGAGGCATGGTGTATTCCCATGCCGTTTTCAACCAAGCAGCATTGTCATCCAGAGAAAAGCATGGGGTATCTGTTTAAAATCAAATATACGTGTATTTGAAGTCCCTAACTGTCAGTGATTCTTGACGTGTGTGATCCAGTGACAAGGCTGCAGGTCCTTGAATTAACCGATTTGAAGCCAAACCCCTTGAAAGCCCAGTAGTTAATTGCAAGTTGTCTCTAGTTGAGTATCAACGCAATATCGGGACCAAGTCAATTTCATTCAATAATTTCATGAGTTCAGCATGGAATCCATACCAAGAAAGCTGTTAACTGAAGCTATCAGGTCTTCAGGGAATCTATCCAACACTGAAGTCCCATTTGGGAGATGCATGTTTTTTTCTCTGAATATCACGGTATCCAGCAATTGGACATTCCAGAGGAAATTCAAGAGAAGATCAAATCAACCATGTACGGTTTTCTGTATAGATTGAAGGGAAAATGGATAGCTTGTAGCCGCAACAAATCTCATTTCGAGAGGGAAAATGGAGAGTGGTTACAAGCAGAGGTGTTGTCCCCACTGGAAGTTGATCAATTGCTCTCTAAAGTGAAAGAAGTCTCTAGGTCTGATGAGGGAGCATCAGGTTCAGGAGCAGGTCGACCGAGCAAGGATTCGACTTTACTTTCCAAGCGATCAAAACAACGGAGGGCCCAAACACTGCTGCAGGAAAGTGAGCACCAGGAGCTTCTTTTTGCAGCTTCTCAAGGAGCTTAAGGGAGGAACCCAGACTTGAAATATGTCCTTCAATTTACCATTCAGAGTCCGTCAAAACCTGCAAAGCTAAGAAAACTAATTTCCTCACCCCCACCTGCACCTGAGAAGTTTACTCCAGACGAGGCACTTGTCCTTTTAATTGAAACCGGTTTGACAAAGTCTGCGTATCAAACCTTGAGAACAGCCGCTAAAGAGAAAAATGCAGATGTCTACCCGCCTTACAGTGCTGTTTGAGAAGCAAAGCAGAAGTGCTACCCACAAAGTATAGATCTGAGCGAAGAGTCGGTCAAAGTGTCTCTACAAAGTCTTCTAGACTATACAGCCCTTCGTATATTGGAACAACGACAGGACAATGTTCACGAACAATTGAGAACGTCCCCTCTTTCTTGACTTAATTTGCAAATGGAGTTTTCATGGCTCATCGGGTCAAAGTGAGTACAAACAAAGATTCACAACCACAGAACAGTCTGATGATTTGAGTTGGTTTTGCACCACACTTGTACCATTGCAACTGAAATACAGGGAACAAGTAATATGGGAAAACCCTGTTCCTTCATCTAGGCGCTTTTGTCGGCCAATCCATCTACAATACAAACAAGAAACACAGGAGCTATCGCAGGAAGAACATCAGAACAAGGAGACGGAAATCCAGCAACTTCAACCTAAAACAGTTGATCTTGACATTCAAGTAGAAGGCGAATTAGCTAGAAAGGAGACCGTCTACGTCAAGTACAATCTTCACTTCACCACGATTGACCGAAAAGTCATCAATGCAATTACTAAAACTCCTTCAACCATGCGATGTTTCACTTGCGGGGCCACACCTAAGGACTTCAATAATATTCACCATCTTCCACAACCCGTCTCAGAAATTTGGACTCTGCCCACTACACCAATGGATTCGTTGCTTCGAAATGATGCTTCACATTGCATATAGACTTCCGTTCCAAAAGTGGAGGATACAGTCAGATGAGGACAGATCAGTCATGGCAGAGAGAAAGAAAAAGATTCAGGAACTTTTTAGATCAGAACTTGGGTTGAAAGTTGACCAACCGAAGCCAGGATATGGAACTTCAAATGACGGAAATACTGCGCGCAGAGCTTTCAGCTCAAAACAAAATTCTCCAGCATCTGCGGTCTTGACGAGAATCTACTTCCCGTAATTCTGATCGCTTTATCCTCAGGACTTCCCATAGGCCCCGAAATATTGGGACCCTACTGTCAGAACTAGTGCCTTTCTCTAACAGTGCTCAATGACAATCGCGAGGAATTAATGTCCACAGGTTCAATTTACACTTCTCACATTTTATTAAATTAAAAATACTTTTCCAACAGCAATACCTCAAGGAACAATCAGAGCCAATAATGGCATATCACAAGTCAGAGGTTACTCCAAAAGTTAGGAGAAATTAATTACTATCAACAGTTGCATTTGTCACTACACCTAGGACGTCTGGTTCTTATTCATACAATAATTCAAATTTCGTGGCAAAAATGTTCACTTCTACGAGTGATGCCAGAGACAAACACTTATCCACGGTTCAGAGTTCATGCAAACTGCCATGAATGAAGTCTCTGATGTCTCTGAGCACCTCTCACATCCCATGAACTCGAAATGCTGCTCCAGCCTACTTTCTCCTGAGGTACATATGTGGCTGACGGTCATTAGACAGCTCGCAGCTTTCTTGGCCCTCACGGTGTCAAGGACAATCCGTCTGGCTCTCGCTTCATCTCAACATCGGAGCAGGCTGTCTGCAATTTCCAGCACATTATTACAGTAATTCTCGCTCAAAATATCTGTTTTAACCGCAATCATGCATCAAGACATTTACCGGGATGGATGCAACATCTTAACTCTATTCCCCAAACGTCATAAAATATTACTTGTGTTCCATGTCACTAAAGCGTCTCTGGTTCAAGTACTATAATAAATCAGCAATCAAAACACATCTCGAACGATTCAAATTCCAAACTCTACCCTCAATAAGGAAATACCAAAGGTCCGTTAATGAAAATGACATCCTTTGAATAAAGTAGAAAGAACAATTCAATTCTTCAACTTACGGTTTACTGATCAATGTTGTTGACTCGTCTCCCTCAAGTTGGGTTGAAAACAAACATCAAGCAGAAAATTGCTCGGTAGCCACTCTAAAAATTCTACTTTTTTGGCAAGCTGCTGCCTACTACAAGCCAGACTGCTTGTTTTACAATTTTAGAGCCTGAATTGCCCTAAAGAAGAAAAATCATTTCGCTGCAGCTGGGCCAAGCGACAACATATCTACACAGATGGAATTCAGGGAGACGTTCTTCTTTGCCGCCAGTTCTCATCACCTTTACCACCCTTCGCATCTCATTTCCATCCCCTCAATCAAACTTAACATCATTTCCATTCACATTTAAACATACACTCGTGAAAATACAAAAGACTATCCTGGGTGTGCAGAGAAAGCGCAGATGTGTATTGTGTGTGCGTGTTGGGGTGTGGAGAAGATGCTCTCCCAGGCGTTGTGTGGCAGGAAGCTACATTGTTATCACGATCAGTCAACCACGGCTTGCAAGATTCAGCCTGTTGTAAAGAAACTCATGGATAAGAACGAAAGGGTTGGACAAACTGAAAGGGAAAGAAAACACATTTATCTATACTTTGGAGTACAATGGTCATAAAACAAGGAAAGGGTGGCCTTATTCTGACACCTATTGTTTGGATACTGCAAAGCTGTGCATTGAACTGCATCCTTGGTTCAAAATGCCAGTCAGTGAGCAAGTCGTACTGAAGGGGGAGCGGGTTAGCGTGGTGGTTCTTTCCTCACTTTGCACCAATGAGGCCCGGGTTCGAGTCCCGGCTTGGCCCAAGCTTTAAGTGCATTTGGTTTCCAGTCCATACTCGCTCTCGCAGGTTTTCTCCGGGTACTCCGGTTTCCTTCTGCCTCTAAAACTGGACCTTCTTCCTAACTCCGTAATGTGATGCTGATTAATAAAGTGTATGAATAAACGTACAGTTATTGGCGCAAATAGCCTGAGTTGCTGAAAGCGACATTAAAACAAAACAACAACAAGTCGTACTGATCCACGGAGCACCAATAATTTCATCCTCAATTCTACCGATTGGCATGATGAGCGAAGAAGCCCAAGAAGCTCGGAACAAAGATAACAAGCTCTTTCGGTTGAGGTACGCAAGAAAAACGTCAATGACGCACACAATGAGTGACGTTTTTCACAGACTTACGGTGACCGGTGGCATTGTAATCAGCAACAAGTCTGTGTACAACAGGAAAAACAGGACACCTGTTCCCCCAGAAGTCCGTGAGATGACAAAGGAGCCCGAACCTGTCATTCTTATCGAAGGAGAATCCTCACCTACTCAAACCCACAACCCAAGTGATTCTTCGGAGAGTGGTTTGTCATAAGGTAAGTTATTACAAACTATAGCAGCCTTCTGTGCAGGTAAGTTTGTCTCATCCTATAAATCACCTGTACCATAAATAACAACGCAAGACATGCTTCGTTCCCACTGATGACATAAAGTGAACATGACTAATTCTGTTTTCTAGCCGATATTGCCCAAAACTATATTTTGTTTTGACGCGCTTAGAATATAAGTGTTAATTTGAACTACTAAATAACAAACACAAACAGGCAGAAATGAGTTACGCCGCAAAATGAATGATTAATGGTCAATTCTTATGTTTACTTAGAATTAATTTTCTTTATTTTTTATGGTTTCATACCTTGACAAAATAAATATTTTGTAGATTTGGTCATAGTGGTGAATAAAATATGATTGTTTGTTCAGTTCTGATTGTTTTCATTTTGGAAACGACGATCGGGGGTAATAAAAAATCAAAATCAAATTATAATGGTTATAAAATATTATGAACATTGCTTCAAATGCGATAACAAACCATTGACATACATTTGTATAACAATTAAAATACCTAAAAACTTAATCAAAGAAGTCATTTCTAAATTCTCGTCAAAAACACAATACAAGATGCACGCATATTTCAGCCAATCAAAATTCAGCACTTAAATGACGTCACAGAGGTTTGGAATTATGTCTAGTGTCTTTCTTACGCAAAACACTTTTGGTTCAGTTTGACCTTGAGCTGGCCCACTGTGCGGCGTTTGCAGAAATTGGATGTTGTCAGGTTTTGACTCAAAATACACATTTAGCCCTTCACCTGTAAAGAGGACAATGTTATCATTCATTATGTGGTACATGTTACATGTGGTGGTAATCAATGAGTGTTTGGATAGGTGAGTTAATTTTTGATGCGCTGATGTGTCTAATACAACGATATTGGTACACATTAAATGTGCTGTCAAATGGCAAAACCTGTCTAAGGAACAGATAGCCTGCTGTAGCATGACCTGATTCATCTAAACGTAAATATGATTTACATTCTGTCGTTGTATGAAACAAATGGCAGGGGTTTCTTATTCTTGCAGTGGATTTGGTAACGGATTCAACGGTTTTAATTCACTCTGTCACCTCATGAAATTCTTGCTATTGCGCTCGTTAAACATTGTTTGTCGTGAACGTGGTCGTTCGCTCATCGCATGAACGTCTGTACAACCCTCAGGTATACTCTGTTGTGAAGAAAAACAACTCGGCTACCGTTTAGGTCTTTACTATTTTGGTAACCTTGATTTATGAATTATAAGTGCTGTTTTCGGACTTGTTGCAGGTGAGCGTCTTTCTGGGGTACATAAATAGTACGCTGAACCCGTTATGTTATGCTGTTGCTGACCGGAGATTCAGGCAGACCTTCAAACAGTTACTTCGTCATCCGTGTAGAGAGGTCACCTTGAACGATACCTACCCTGGCGACAATAACAAGAATGGCACAGATCGGCCACCAGGCTAAATGGACAGGTCATTATGCATTTAAATTTGTAAAAATTATTCAGCTAAAATACGACCAACCTTGGTCACTGGTTGTCATGCTGAGGAGTTTGAACAAGGTCAAGTGCTCAACTGTAAAACAAATAGGATCAAGTTCATCTTTATTTTCAATTAACATTATTGAAAAGTCATTTCGAGATGGATGACAGAAAGGATTTCATTCACACCTTCAACGTCTGGCATTGTCGTTCCAAGTCTCTTTGTTCGTGGGCGTTCGTTTTCATATAGGAGATCTAGGATATCTATACAACGAGAATGTAACTAAACAAAAAAGGTTTGCGAGTACACCATGTGGGAAATATCTCTTTTGTGAAGCGATGTGGTTCTAAAAAGAACCGGTGAGAGCAGGTCTCGACGTTTCGGCCAGTGTACTCTGGCCTTCCTCAGGAGAGAATGGGCTAGACTCCGGATTAGCTGGCTTAAATAAGCAGCTTAGGGGCGGTGATGCGTGTGGCTTGCTGGGTACTGGAGTGTGAAGGTGTTGGATCCTGTGGTGACCGGTGAAGTGGAAA
>NW_019091355.1:4177002-4259519 GCF_001949145.1 Acanthaster planci | reverse complement strand
CTTCCCGGGGGGGGGGGGTTGGTGTGCTGGAGAGAGTATATAGGGGACGCCAGATGTCACTGAGCTTCAAGCCGATGTCTTGGGGAACGGTGTTGTGACGGAAACCCTTTTTGTTTAACACTCCCACCATGCAAAGCTTCAAATCTTACTTGAGAATGTAACTATAAAAGATCGCGAACTACCTTCAGCCCATGGGTTCTAGATTTATTCGGGCTGGTCTTGAGGCTCTTTTGACACAGCATGCTTGGGCAGAGTTGTAATGGCTCGAGTCAATGACTCGACTCGAGTCAAAAGTTTTGCGACTCCAGTCGAGTCACAACTGGTAAATGAAGGCTTAGGTACCTCGAGTCACGGTGAGCCAAATGACTCGACTCGAGTGGAGTCCCTCATCAGAAGACTCGATTCGAGTGAAAAGTAATAAGACTCGGGTCCCCAAAATAAAAGCAGACTTTTTACGAAAAAAATATTTAAAATGATTTACCATGCCGTTTTACAATAGTGTTCACGTCACACATGTCGCGAATACGATTTTTGTGGCGGCCGACCGTTGGTACGCTAAAGTATGTGTCGTTACTCCCACGTTATGATTGCGCAGCGTGAAGTGCTAACCCAGAACCGTTTCATCATTGGTTGGGCGATTTCTTTTAGAGGAAAGCCGGCTGAGTTTATGGGAACCCGTTCATGTTTACACGACCAGCAGAGCTGTGATAACTCGAGCCAGTCGACTCGAGTCTCACAATGTTAAATTACAAGTACTCGACTTCGGTCACAAAAAAATTGACTCGTTACAACTCTGCCCTGGGGGGTAACCTCGTGGCCGAAACAGTTCTGCAACAAACTGAGTTGAAAATTTCCATGCCAAATCACAAAGATTTGATGATGAAATAAATGTTGCTTGGATTATATCATCAGCCTGATATAGATGACAATGCGTATAATATATTGGATTTTTTATTTTATTTTGGGGACTTGTCTTCGATTGTAGTACCGCGTTGTTGGGTACAACTCGTGCAAAATCACCACTGTTTCAAAGTCTGAAGTACACGCATAGTAAACATATCGTTCATCTCAAGCATCTTATTAAAAAAAAGCAAGTCATTGAAAACATGATTGATAATTCGTTTACACAAAGCCTTTTTTAGTAAAAGTCTAGCGGTTGACTCGTGAGAAAAGTTTACATACTTCCTATATGACAGAATTAATGTACTGTATAGTTTATAAAAAAAATACACACCTATTTAGGGATTTACAACTTAAGCTCGTTGATAGCGCCAATGTTTCTAGATAAATCGATGAAATCGATGTCATTATTTCACGGTGACTCATCAACATATAAATCAAGGTTTGTGCATGCCGTTTCAGTGGGTCTACAGCATAATTTGAAGTCATAATTCGATGGATAAATCCATCCTTGGAAAATGTCACGGGTTGTTTACATATTATGCGCTTTGCAATAGGCCTCGATGGATCGTGTTCCATCTCAATGCCATTCAAAATGGCATATACAAACAAAGCTCGGGTGATCGGCTCTAGCTCCATTATCTTAGCAATGAAAATCTGCCTTGCCAAAGAGTGTGACATCTCACTAGACAACATTCTACAATCAGTCTTGGTGATATTTGAAGAAAGTTTGATTTTAATCGACTGACGATCGGTATCAGCGACTTCACTTTTTATACATGTATTACCAAATTACAATTGATGTTAAAAATAGCATTATATATGCAGCATGCTGTCTTGATTTTTCATGCTGTTCCTTGTAATAACAGACCAATGAATCTTACACAAGGTTTCTGAGCAACGGAATAAAGAAAACATGCTTTAAAATCGCAAACATTTTACACGCCAGTTTCCCAAATTGAAATAAATTGGTGATTTACGAGTAACCAAGTAAAAACATGTACGTTTTGCAATTTCGCGATCTGCTCGAGTCATCTGCTATCCCGAATCTAATAGTCAATTTAAGCTTAGATATACACTGTAACTTACAGAGTGTGAATCGCTTATAAAAATCTGCCATTTTTTCCTGTCAATATTTATTTTCATATTGCAGCATGTAATTTTAAGAAATTTCATACAGATGATGGATAAGTGAAAGATGTTTGATAAAATTCAAGAAAGGTAGTTCTATAGTGTAATTCGACCACCAAAATTAGAAGCCATTACTGCGGTGGCACAACGCTCGTGGGCAGGTGGTACGCGCGCGTTACGTACCTGTTTGACCAATTAGGGTGTCGGGATTTGCCAAATGCACGCAGGCGTCAAGCTGAAGAATGTGCGTGTGAGTGCGGTGCCACCGCAGTTATGACCAAAGATCGTATAGCGCCGAAGGCGCAAGATGGATAACTCTGCCCAGTATAATTACCATGTGTGCCATTTGAGCAAGCGATACGCCTGCGCAGTTTACGGTAATGCTTAGGCGCAGGCTCGCCAAGTGCACGTGCCTGCCGTGGCGCCTGCGCCTTTGCATTAATATGCATTGCGCAGGCGTATCGCTTGCTCAAATGGCGCCCATGGTGATTACAACGTTTATACGTGTATTCACTGTGAAGTTCGCCATCTTGCGCCGCTTCGCGGCGCTACACGATCTTTGGTTATGACGCCTGATCGGATTTGTCAATAAGACATACAAAAACGAAAAGGGGACAAATACAGAGGCATATTCAAAGGACAAAGTACTGTACAGAATTGCCTTATTAATTAACGCAAAAACTTAAGAAACAAAACTAACAACAGATTATTCAAGAAAGACAAGAAAGGAACAAAACAGAACCAACCAACAGACTGAGATGTACCGGAAAAAAAAGTGAAAGTACTTGAAACTCTCAGAGGCAAGAAGAAATGAAATAGAATTATTAGAGCAATTACCTCATATAATTGGAGATGAGGTGGTTTTAAAAGAGTTCCATACCCGGACGTCACTTGCTACATGAGACTTCTCTCTATGCTCCAATATTTTTCCTTCTAAATTTGAATTGTAAGGACGTTATCACTTCACAGTGGCTAATAAAACCACAGCAAGGAAAAATTAGTGATGTCCGCATGTGGAACTCTTACCGGTGTTTCTGTAGATGTTCTTAAAACGTCCCCTAGATGGGGTCTCTAGACTTAGTTTTTTAACCATTCCTTTTAATCACTTAATAGTTACTTTTAATGTCATTTGGCTTGTTTTACGACAGTTTTTATCTGTATTTTTACACAACCTGTGGATTTTCATTGTACAACACTTTGTGATTTCTGTGACATGGAAAGCATTTTAAAAATTATTATTATTACTGCCGCCTTACATTCCTTTGTTGTTCAACCATGCCTTTCATGCAGTCCCCTTTATTTACACCTTGCCCCTTTATCCAGCCTGCAGCTTTCTTGAACTTTCCTTTTGTCCTCCTGCATTCACCCATGCTTGGTTGATTCTCTGTTTGCTTGTTTGTCCTGCCCACTTGTCATTTTGCCTTTGAGAAAGATTCTGCCGGGATCGAAATGTCAGGCCCTCCATATTTTGAGATCAGTATTATCATTATTATAGAATCTCAATGTATTCAAAATTCACTCTATAAAAGAACTCGAGTCGGAGACCGTCCCCGACATTTTCTGCAATATTGTCATGGTGCTTGTTTTTTTTTCCGGTGCCAAGCCTACGGCAGTTTTTCCAGTGACATCATGCAGTCATTCTGACACCATTTTTGTGAATATCAGATTGTATCGTTCTCGCAAAATGCCCACTCTCTGAGGCAAATTGGCCCGTAACTCTTATTGGCATACTCAATTCACGCAGGCCGACACACTGAGGCCGTGCATTCCAAAACTGTACATTAGATGAAATTGAAACTTCACATGGGCACTTATTATGAGTGTCTTCACATGCGTGCTAAGTTTAAAGAAGATCAGGCACGGTACAGTTTTGGGAGGCAGGGAGTGGAATCCACCCCTGCCCGGCTGTCAGATCGTCAAAAATAAGCCATCAAAAAAACATCAAAATGTGGCTTCTTTTTAGTAGAAATTAAACAGTCATGAAATCAATAAACTGCCATTTGGCAAGTATATAAAGGTGCATGCTTCTGCTTCTGTATATCGTTACCAATTTTGGGATTAAACCCAAAAGTAACTGTTAAACACGAGCATATATACAATGTACAGAGGAAAGTCAGACTGTCAATGAAGGCATGTGTTGGAGGAGAAGTACTGAAAAAAAGGGCATCTTTTATCAATAAATGTCTTTCATTCAAAAACGGCTTTGCTGCAAAAGCACAGCTGACTGCATAAAAATGCCACCAAGACTGCACGCTGCCAATGGGTTACGTCGCACAAGGAGCTGTACCGAAGGATCACAAAGCATGACCTTCTCCTCACTGCATTGATTACCATGTTCACTTGAGTACAGCTAGACAAACCTGTTACCTGTACAATTAAAAGGGGTCACTTCATGTCTGTGAAGAGACAGGCTGTTTACAGCACTTTTGCACACTTGCATATCTGGCATGGCAGCAGTGACTGAAATGGGTGAGTGGGTGACCCAGCTGTTCCAGAATCTTTTGTGAAGCTATAACCATCGAGAAAATCAAGAAGCCCAAGAAGAGCACGGATTTAAGTAGAAATTCCCTTTTACCCAGAACACATAAAAACTGTTACATGCAACTACAGTTCATTGTTACCAGTTACCACACCAACCACCACGGCCTTTGTAACAAGAGAGACATACATGTAGGTTGCTGAAGACCGACAGGATTAAAATTCACTGGAAATTGACAAATGGCCCCTCCAACTCCTCCTGTCATTCAACATACATTCTTCTGAATCTGACATTACGTACTGATCAAGAACATGACATATTTTCAGGGAAATATTCACAAAACTTCCAGGAAGTTAATCCAAATCTTGTCTTGCATTAAGACAAGATCAGATATTATTAACTTAACATTAAACTTGACATTAAATGCTGGCCTCCGATTGGCTCAGCTCCTTTATAGTGACCTCTATTCAAGATAAGGTTAAGTTAACATACATAATGGATATCTGTACAGGTGTTTCGGAAATTTCATCCAAATCTTGTCTTGCATTAAGACAAGCCTCAGATAATATTAACTAAATTTGTTTTGCAAGCTGGTCAGGAAAAGAGCTATCGTAAGTAATGACTGAATTCTGAAGGGAGTCACAACAGTGCTGCACGTCTCATTAATAGCACTCTGCTGTATGATCGTAGTCACATCATGGACAAGATGACGAGGTGGATCTGAACGCTCTTCCAAATTACTCTGGAAGGAGTTGTTCCCTGTAACAATCAATACCTGATAACTCTTCTAGTCCAGTGATCAATTCATGACAATTATGGCAACAAGGACAGCCTCCAATAGTGTGCAAAATCCCATGAAGTACAGGAACCACGATTTCTCCTTGGCAAGGTCGCCAGACTGCAAGAACCGGAACTGTGGGGAGAGGGGGGAAAAAAATTACACGGGGGTGCTATAAATAACGAGCAGTAAGGGGGTGAAAATCATTTCAGTTTGCAGTTTTTCTGGAAGTCTCAGAGGAGATCGGAGGAAGAAGCCCAGCTTTTAACTTTTTATCCCCTGGATATACTTACAATGAATGCCTCTACCGCAATGAAGCCGAGAAGACTGGCACCAACCAGGAAGTAGAGGAAGCCCTGCTTGCCTGTCGAGGCACCGCGATATATGCACAGAATCAGAGCAATCTGTCGGCAAAGCACATGAACAAGATGTAACAGGAGTCTTGGACCCAAAGTGGGGGGGGTTCAAACGTGCCCCCTTCGACACTGCCCCCCAAAATAATAAATAAATAAATGATATAGCAATTACGGCAATGCATTACCTTGGTGTTTCCAACAATCGGACATACAAGGAAATCTGACAGGCCTTAACTCCACCCCCCCAAAAAAATCCTGGATCTGTCCTTGAAAAAGCAAAACTTGGATGAGACACTGGGTAACAGGGGTTGAATTGTATTACCTGACCAACACAGTAACAAAAGTGATTTAGAAACCAGCTGTTTTGTTACAAGGGTACTACTTCAAAAGTTATGGAATACACTTGCTTACACATGTACCAGGGGTTCCTTTATTGTATTGTATTGTATTGTATTGGTATCGTACTGCAAGACCAACGTTAAGTTACCAGCCCAAGTTCACCTAAAAAGTCCAGGGGTCGTTTTACAGCAAAAAGACAAATGTATTTGTGAATGATGTGATCTGCGAAAACCCTTCACATGGTGAAATATGTCATTTACATCAACTGAACAAGGACACCATGCTGTTTTCAAAACTGTTTGATTCATCATTCTCTGTTTTCTGCAACTTGACTTATGTTCTCAGGAAGTTATAAAAACTAACTGACTGACCTCATTTTGAGAAATCAAGGTTTCTGAGTAAGAAATTCATTGAAGTCTCACAAAAATTGGCTGACTGAAAGATTGCATCAAAGAACAATTATTTGAATAATTAACAACTGAAATGGTAAGAAAAATCTGTGTCGAAAAAATTGGGGGGGGGGAATATTTTGCAAGTTTGCCAACATTGGATGGGTTTTCCCAGATCACATCACATTTGCAAAGGGGAAGAGCGTCCTTGGTGTCCTTGACTTATTGACCCTGTTCATTTGAGCAACAATCAAATTTAATTTAAATCTTGAGTTGGTCACCTTACAACCTTTTTCTGACACTTGGGTGAAAGTGATTGGGCACGAAATGACCCAAAATTAAAAGAAAATAAGCAACTGAAAGAAAAAGATGCTAGAATTAACTCGAATTGCTCTTCAATCCGATTTTCTTTCCTGACAGCAGTTTACAGCTGACAGTCCTCAAAACTTCAAAGGTAAAGGAAAGTCTAGCAAAATGCCAAAGGTTACTCACAAGAACCATGACAGTGATGACTCCAACTGTACTAATCATGAGATACCTCTGGATGTGCAGAAAAGGAGAGATTAACAATAAAAGTCACTGAAATTCAATGAATCCACTGACCACCTATGAGACTATTTTTCAAGATAATTGTAAACAGAATAAAGACAACCAAAAGTTTGTTTTCAAACTTATGTATGTTTGTTTTTGACATTTTCCTGTTACTTCCCAAAACAAGGGACACAATACAGGTGTACACAACTATAGTAAAGTACGTGGTAATCTATCATTACTCATTGGCTTTTCAAAATCCGTCAGAAGAGTCTTGTTACTTATTACATGTCGTTGTCTGGCGGAAATGGCCAACTGTCACTTACGGAGCGAGGAGTCTGTGTAGAATCATGGTACACGGCTCCAGGAGACGGGGCTCCTAAAGACGACGTGGCAGTCTCCTGTCCCCGGGGCTCACCAAAAATCGGTGTCTTCTCGTCCATCTTAAGACAAGGTCACTTCCACTGCCTCACTTTTAATCAGGAGGGTTGGTCGCCACAGCCGTCCAGACGGTAGTCACAACATGCGTTCTAGCAACCCTTAGTGATACGCCAAGTACTTGCTATGGACTGCGCACACAGGATCTTGTGAGCTGTTTAGTGGAAGACCACTGCAAATTCAGACCTGAATGGAATAAGGAAATACACTTCAGACATAAAAAGACAAATTTCTGTAGTAGCGAACTCTGCAGCGGGTGGTTTAACATCGCAAGGCAGTGCAGAAGATATGAACATCCAATCAATTATCAAATATTAATTTTCGAAATAAAAAAAAAATATTTCGCAGTCATCAAATCAACGCAGTTATTTCCTCCCTTTAACCACTTCGTGCCAGGTTCAATTAAAATGGCCACGCACAAATACGGACGTTTTTCATGACTTTCCGTTTTCAAATTCTTCAAAAATGCATTACTTTATTAACTCGACATTTACACCCACACGAATGACTGTTTGGTGGCTACTCTAATGTGCCAGGCAACATCTATTGACGCCCATGTATTTCAGCCAGGCCTGCTGCCTTGTAAAGAGAGCCCACATTGTGCAGTGCTGGCGTCTTTTTCAATGGGGCAAGATAAGCGTGCAGCGGTATTGTGTTGGAGTGCTGGAAAGCTTTCGTCCATGGTTGTAATAGTGTTTCAAAAAAGGACAGATTACCTCCGCTTTTGACAACTGAAAAATGTTCTTCAAGTCCAAGCGGCTCGGTCTTTTGTTCAGAGTGTGGTCTTATGTACAAGACCCGGCTCCTTTGTCCAATTTCGGGCTCCCCGGCTATGCGTACAAACATAAGGTCCCCGATACCGTGTCCCCTGGCGCAAAGTGGTTAGAACACTTGGGTTGAATGGGTCTGAAACATCATGTAAGTTTTGAATGGCCAAACAGCCACAAATGGAGTGTGGCAAACCAACCATCTGGGCCCAGTAAGTACATCAGTACATCATGTAAGTTCTAAATGGCAAAACAGCCACAAATGGAGTGTGGCAAACCAACCATCTGGGCCTAGTAAGTACATCAGTACATCATGTAAGTTCTAAATGGCAAAACAGCCACAAATGGAGAGTGGCAAACCAACCATCTGGGCCCAGTTTCACTCTTCTGCTAAGGACACAATTTTACGAGCTGATACTGGATGTTTGTGACGTTGCGCATGTGCAGTGTGTAATGCATCGCGTGAACAGCCACAGTGTGCAGATGTGCGGATCATTGTGTGAAGAGAGGCCAGATGGTAGGTAAAACTTCAGCTCTGAATTTTGCCAAAAATAGTTGGTTACATGGTCATGACCAGATGACGGTCCAAAAACCATGGCACAGAGCATGCGATTTAAACAGACATGATTTAAGTTTTGACAGCATTTTGGCGAAAGATTTGACTGAGAAAGTGCAGTTTTGTCAAGAAACGGAGGGACATAACAGGGTAGCATTCAAAATGCCATAGCGTTACGAACCCATTCAAACTAAAGTACGGAACATGCAACTTGCATACGGAGTACCTAGGCCTGGTCTATTCCGAGTAACTTAGACCCTACAAATCACCTTTTTTTGACATTTGGACATTGTCGGGCGAAAGTCAGAGACAGTTGGGTCCAAGCTACTCGGATTAGGCCTGGACTTAGGGCCATGAATAAATGAGCGAGGGTGCTGTTTATTTGGAAACTCATTTTCTTGAATAGGAAACTGTGATTAAACTTCATCTTTTTCTGCACGCTGTAGCTCCTGTACTTAATTTCCAATTTCAAAATTTTTGAAATTTGAAGTAAAGCAGCATTAGATTCATTGAAATAAGGCACAGATAAGAACAAAGATTTTACGAAAACATAAATTTTAAGCTTTTCAGTTAAAATCCACACTCATTTTTGTGTACAATTTAACCACAGTTTGCTCTACACTCACTCAGTAACACGTGTACAAACATGACAAAAAAAATCTCAAAACATCCCCATTCAAATCGATTTTTCTTTGCTTTGCAGAGGCTGATGGAATCCAAAGTTATATCAAAATGTTTCTTACCGCATCCTCTTCAAGATAACATCAAAAATAAAACACATAAAAATAATTCAAAAATTTATTAGCCTCTCTGTGGTCACGGTGCCTTGCGCCCTGCCCGGCCCCTGGCATGCCTGGCCATGCAGGCTGTAGACCCGTAAACAGGGCCCAACGAATAGTCGTTGGGCCCTGTTTACGGGTCTGGACTATGCAAGCTGGTACTACTCACTGATCTCTGCCAATACTGTCAGTCTAGTAGAGATCAGTGGTAGGCCTACTACGAGGGTAACTTGACAAGACATCTGGGTTTAAAAACAAACCTTTCGATATATTGCTTGAAAATACAACGTAAAAATACCTTGATAACGTTGCTGAAATGTGTTTTTTATTTGAAATGTGAGGTTTCGAGTCTTTGACGCAAGATTTTCAGTGGCAAAGTGAACGGTAAGCACTTACCTACAAGTCAATGACAAAATCTGGTACCTCGAACATATTAACTGAGTTTATAATGAAATTGACAGTGGACCAGACTAAAACAAAAGTGAGGAAAATGACCTTTGGAGAAGAATCCATTTAATGCGAGGCACCAGTATTGTTGGTAAATGGTGTTTAGAGAAAAAATTCCTTTACTTTTCTTTCAGTGTGTTTCCGTTTTCAAATAAATGGCAAAAAATATTCTTGCAGTTTGTCTGGAATAGTTATTTGATTTATAAAATGTTTTTTAGATGATTTCTCGCGGCATGCAAGCCCCCACGCAAAATAAAGCCATCTACTACGGCGTTGACCTGTAAACTTTTACGCACGTGATCCTGACAAGGTACCTATCAACCTTGCTCTCAAAGTATCAGCGTGCACCAGGTGTACTGTCAATGCTTGTTTCTGTTGATAACTACCCTATTACATTGTGCACATGGAAACAATTAAAGTGACTCATGGGGACGAGGTTCATATTACGCTGGCCGGTACTAATACGTGTACATGTACTATGTATACATTGCATGTGACATGTTTAGATAGATTAGTGTGCTCTGCTGGAACATGAACATTTTGCAGGAAGATTAACCAGTTAACATGGATGACGAATCGGGGAAAGACGGTTCTGTCCCTTTGAGTGGGGCACTGTATCACGAAGTAGCTCCACAAAAGGTGAGCTACAGCGTCTGTGGAGGGGAAACACATATCCTAGCTCAGCAAGGAAAACCACTAGGCTAGGCTATAGTACTTGTAAAAGTTGTAGCCTAGCACTAGTACTAGTACTAGGCCTATATGGAGGAAAGAGGGGATCCTAGTCATGCTAGTACTTGTCATGCAAGTAGCCTCCGGAGCTTGAGCACGTTCATCATGTTCATGATGTTGAGGCTGTTAGTACCACGACTACAGCATCAGTGGACTGGCATAATAACTTTGGTTGGGACCCAACTGCAGCATAGGCTGTGCATGCCATTCATTTTGTTTTCATCAGCAACTCATGCTTGCAGAAATGAATTTTCATGAAGACTTTGAAGTGCCATATTTTAATTGAATTATGTCAGGTGTGAGGCTGTGAGCTGCATACTCGGGGGAAGGTTGTGAAATTTTTACCAAGATTGGTCAACAATAGTTGGGCCAGCCCAACAGCAGCACAATAGTTGGGACTGTCCCAACTATAGTTGGGACAGACACTATGGTATAGTTGGGGCGTAACAATTAAGGCCGTGTCCGAAAAGGACTGGAGTCTACAGACTGGCTACAGCCAGATCCCGTAGAGTCGTGCAATTTCAAGCCGTAGCCAAGGGCTTCCGTCATTTGTCCGACGCGGCCTAACATTGCCTACATGTAAGGCGGCACCTAAGGTCTAAACTCAAGCCTAGTATTTTCTTAGTAACAGAAACTGAGAAACATGCCAAAGCAATGCTCATTCTCATGACATCAATTAGGCTAGCACAAAAGAATTCCATACACGAATGCCACTGATTGTTCCATGCAGCAATCTATTAGCAGTCTGAGAGCAATAGAATGTCCTAAAAAGTCAAATTAGCATTCAAGATGTTGAGATATTTTTGGAATTTCTTCTGGCTAGCTTGAGTCATCTTGTTCTGTGCTTGAGTACACTTATCCCCAGAGATGGAGATATCTGCAAATTTCCAGCTGTTATGAGTGTAGGGGCTTGAGTTACGCATGGTTAGGTTACTCAACTCAAGCTAAGTACACTGTACACCTATTTTTCCAAGTCTTTTTTTATTTGGGTATTGGGTTTGTAATACACCCTGTTCATTGCTGGTCGTGAATTCTTGAACTTAAAACCCAGTCCTTCATTTTCTTATTTAATCTAGGTTTTGGTTACCAAGGCGTTTGTTGGTCTCACTGCTTTCATGATTGTGGTAAGGAGACAGATTTTTTTATTGAATTACAATGTTTATATTTACATGTATTCTAATATCCAGGAGAGCCATTCCTCGATTGTTGTCCTTGTTGTATTTTTAACTTAATTGACAATCAGACTTTTTTATTTTACCCTAACACTCCCAAATCCTCCAATTTTAACGATTTTACATACACCCTGGGGGTTAGGGTTAATGGTTCTGTTTGGCTTTGCTTGCGTTTTTTGTTTGTTCTTGGAGGTTGCTTTGTTTTTGGGGTTTTTTTGTGGGGTTTAGTTAGTGTTTTGTTTGTTTTTACTTTTTTGTTGAAGTTGGAAAAGTTTTTAAAGGACAATTTACTAGCTCAATATATAAATCAAATCTCTATAACATAATCAGAGCTGGAATGGTGTCAGCCACATGTCAGTCTACAGGTCAGCTCGCAAGTCAGTTGACAAATCACATTAGAACTAAAGAGATGAACAATGCCAAAGGCATTCCTTTGTCACAATTCATGCAAACAGCTCATGAGGTGACCCAGGACTGAATGACGTGTGACTGACTTGTGACAACTTCTGACAGACTCAGTGACAACTCGGAAAATAATGCACGTGTGTTATTGTCATCTGTTTTGTCCTCTTAGTTTCAGAAATGTCTTTTAACTTATCATGTGCAGTTGAAGGTTGTAGTGATGAGGTCTAACCTTTACATTGTATTTACACTGATTTCTGTTCCACAGCTGTCAGTGATCTTTTGTTTCATCCGAGGGCATGTTGATTTCACCTATTATCTCATGGCCATCAACATCCTCATAAGTGCCATTATCATCTTGTTCTCAGTAAGTCTTCCAGTATTTTTTACAAATTAATTAATTTCTTCTGTAAAAAGGTGTAAAAGTGTTGCCATATATGTACTGTGTTGCCTCTTGTTCATTTTAGTTGTCAGATGCCTGTATAAGTGTTATGGACTTGATGTTTCAATGGCCTTAATGTATTAGACTTTACTCTTGCTATTTTTGTTCATGGTGGTATACGAGAGGTAGATTTGAAAAAGATTCTGTATTGGCTGTCTAAAGTATTACATAAAAGAAAAATTTATAGAAAATCAACCATTATAAAGCACGTATTGTGCTTTATAATGGTCATTGTCATTTGTCATTGTCAGTTATTGTCATTTGAAAAGGGGAAATTAAATTCAGCTTTAATTACATTTAAAATGGTGACATTTTTGTTTGGTATTTTGTTACAGTGCTTCTGGTACAAGACTGGAGATTTGGTATGTAAACTAAATGCCTCCCTCTTGCTACTTTATACGTGCATGCAGGCCCCTAGGCAGGGTTTTCTTGACCTTTTGAAAATAGAATTGTTGTCCTATTCAACCTGTTCTCACTATCCAGGTTTTGCTCTATCAACGACCCAGTTTTTTTTTTGTCACCCCCTTTTGCTTTAAGATCTGCATTCTGTCAAAATCGGTCACTTTGCACCCTCCTTGGCCACAACACTGGTTGCAATTCATTTCAGGAATTTTGAAATGTTACTCTGTGTTGAGGTATTATATTGAGGTATTGAGCCCTTAAAATTGTAGTGTTGACTTTTTTTGTAGTCTCATCAATTGAGGCAGCTTCATGTGGCAAAATGATACGTTAATGTGAACTTATTTTATAAAGGAGTGCTACTTTTAATTACACTGCCTCCAGTTATTCACTGCGATGTTCTGTGCAGTTGTGGCTCTTCACACAAACAGGCAAAATTTCATCCATAGTTTGGAGGATGAAAACTTGTGTCATGCTTTCACACTGAGCTGAGAAAACAAAACAGCGACGTGTAGTTAAAGAGGATTTATCGAGGCATTGTGTGAAAGACATAATGACAGTTTCACCCTCTTCCAGTGGAGAGAATTATTTGGTGACAAATTGAATATTCCATTCCAATTGGCATCACCTCATGGAATGGGACATTCGCTCTGTCACCTCATGAAAATCGTTTTTACCATTGCGCTCCTAAACATTCATTATTTGCACAGAGATACACTCCCATCCCCTATCTCCTGAAATTTTTGTATCTACTTGTAACCACTGAGTTTTGGCATCTCTAGGATCCGACAAAATGGTGGTTCCTCATCCTGGTCGGGACAGTCGTCATCTTTCAGTGCATCACGACGGACATCTATGTTTTCCAACATGAGAACCCCAACAGCACGGCGCCCACAGTCGCCCCCCCACTCACTACACCAAACAGTGGGGGACCTCAAACGTTCCAACCGGCCTCCACAGTCAAGTCACTACTAGAGGCATTAGGGGGGAGTGGTCAGCCCGACTGAAACGGACAGCAGACCCTTGGCTAGAATTGTCAGGGAGGGTTTCTTTGAGGAGGAATCTCCTCCTCTCATTACAAGGCCAATCCCCAAATTAAATGCTTCCATTTACCCGAATCCTAACCTAGAAAATCATGCAGAACCTATGTATCTTTGTGTTAAAAATGATTATAAAGATTACACTTTATGGTGCCAACTTCAGAGCAAAGAGTTTGTGTACGTTATGCCGTATTTTTGTAGCTTTTGTTTTGTCTCTGAAAGCTGGTCAGAATGAAAAAGTGTTTTGTTCAGGTGTGCTTCTGCAAACTTGTCCCTTCAAAATTGTGACATTCTTTAATGACTCAGCGAGTGCTTTTAGTGTTATTTAAATATGAACAGTGTTAAATATGGCAGTGTCATTTACTCTTTGTTCAAAGTGGAGAGAAAATTACTGACACTGGTAACCCTAATATTTTTGGCTGAAAACATCCAAAGATTTTATCCACTTGCCAATTCTATTGTTTGTTTGTTTTTTCAGTGTAGCAGCAAATGCATTTTTTTTTTTGGTTTGGTCTGAAGAGATCCCCAGAAACCTGACAAATTAGGTACTGGGCTGTGATAATGTGGATTATTAAAGGTGTAATTGTGCTAAAGAGAAAGGGGTCCTTATGAAGGGCCAGCTACTATATATTTTGTTGTTTCCACTTATAAATACATATCATTTCGCCCCAACTATATAGGACAGTCAGTCCCAGGAATTCCTGCCAAAGTATAGCATAGAATACCAGTATGTGCAATGGCATGTGTCAGTGTCATTTGGTTTATGTAGATCCATGCAAACAGAACCTTGTGTTAGTTTATTCATGAATGAATAACCAGCCCAATTACAACATTACAGTTCGGGGTGTCCCAAGTACAGTTTGGACTGATGCCATTATTGGGATGTAACATTATTATTCTTTGTTTTGCCAGTCAACCAATAACGGTGTTTATCATAATTCCAATAAAGTCTGGTCTTTAGTTTTGTTGAACTCCTCTATGCTATTTACATGATGAAAAAAGGTAAAGAAACAAAACAGGTTCGTGTTGGGCATCATTGCCCACTTCGTTTTTGAGGGTCACAGCGATTTATTGTTTATTTTACCAGAGGGAAAATGAGGACAGAGAATGCAAGTAAGTTGACTGGTCAATCAAAAATAGAAAACCTGCTAGTCAGAATTTCCGTCTTGATGCAGTTGGTCAGTTTCCACATTGTGCGATTGTTCATTTTGACCTCCCAACATGTTTTCACACGGCTGCGACCAAATACATGTCCTTGGTTTTGCTGTAAATTGCACCCGCATCAATGGAAGTGGTTGTATATTTACGTCTTGTGATACAGTCCTACAGACTAACAACAAACGGTATAAACCACTTGAGATAGATTGAATTATCTTCAATTTCTTGTCTAACACGTCTCTTTCATTTTTGGAGATCGAAATTTTTAAAAGGAATGGTGGCAAGTCTTCAAAGTAAAAAGCCTTGCCCCTTGTCCCCCGAAACCCAGACGCTAAAAGTTATTACTTGGCCTACTTTAATACATAAAGATGAAGATACCCACTCAAGCCATATCAAATTGAAATTATGATTATGAATTTGAAATAGATTGAAGATTACCGAGAGTAAATGCCAGTGTACTTTGTTGATTACTTGAAAGTCTGCCTACCCCCTCGACATTTTCTCCGATTTTGTGGCAATAATTTTGTTTGGTCCTGAGTCTTGAGGAGTTTTCCCAGTAATGTCTTATATTATTTTGACATACAAAGGGCCGACACCATTGCGAAATGCTCACCCTTGCGAAAAGCCAACAAATTTGATTTTTCCGTGTATGCGTTATACAGGTTTTACGCGAGCATGTGTAGCTAGAAACTTTGTATAAACGAAAGATCAGAATTCAGCTAAAATGAAAGAAATTGGGTCGGGCAACAGAAATATAAGCACGGGTGATTACCGGTAGGATTTTTTAATTGACCTAACATGCACATGTATGTGTTGTATAAAACGAGAATAGTAGAAAAACAAACTGACCATTTTTGAAGGTTCAAAGTTTCAGCTGTTCTGATTTTGTTTTCAATCTGGAAAGCCGACTGAACGGGAACGTTGAAAACAAAAACTGTTATGCTTATCCGAGTTCCTTTCTGCCACCTAAAAATTAAAAGGGAATATGAATATTATGGACGAAAATTAGACATCTGCTTAAGTTTATGCTGTCAAAAAAAGTATAAAAGCAAACTCGATGTCTCAGGCCTGTGCTAATTTTCTTGCCGCAGGAAAAGCCTATCCGACACTGAAATCGACGAGTGATGGCGTGCGTTACCAGACCTCGCGATATTCCCCTTTGCCAGCCGTCTCCATTGGGCGAAGCTGAGCTTATCAAGTTAAAGCAGAAGACAGTTCGTCACAATTAATCCCTCAAAAAAACTTTCTTATTACCCTGCAAGGGGAGAAAAACACGGGTACGCTACAAAAAGCGAGGCGCACGACTTGTGGCAAGTCTAGGATCTGGCCGGCGATCGCGCGCAAGGCCGGCTACGTGGCTGTGTCTTGGCTACGGCCGGCAATAGTACTGGTACATGTACATGCAGCTAGCCGTTTGCTAGCGGCTGTATTTTAATCTCCCCAGACACGTGTGTTACCATCAATTTCAGAAAGACGCTTTTGGGAGCCTGGTAGCCTTGGCTAAAATCTAGTCCATCACCGGCTATAGCACCGAACTCTGGTGGGACGTGTCCATGTACGTGTCAAACATGTCGGCGTTTAGAGCATGTTTGCGATCATTCCTCTCAAATAAGAATGCACTTCCATCTCTGAGGGCCTTAGCGTTCCACAGGACAGCTTTGAAGTAAGTTTGACAGAAAAAACGCGAAAGAATGGCCTAGAACTGTCTAGAGTAGGCCTCCTCTCAGACATATGCCAGAAGTTAACTGTGGGGGTTTGTCGACGCGTCCCATGAGCAATAGCTCCATGGTCGTCCGCCGTCAGGCCACGCTCCCACGCCCCCCGGTCCCCGAACGATCGTGGGAGCACAGCGCGCGGCGGACGACGAAACCCCAACTTCTGGGGGTACGGGTAGAAGTAGGGAAGCAGTACTTACAATGTCCAGCGTTAGGCTAGCCTGAATTCTAGAACTGTGGGGTTCGTTGTCCCAATGTCAAATTTAGTAGTGAAAATGTCAAAGCATTTGCCTACAATGACAATTGTGGGATCTGATGTCCGCCCCATACGAACGGGGCAGACGTCGGACCCCACAGTTCTGGGGGTAGCATTTGCTTACGTAGAAAGCGATCTTTCACGTCAATCTCACATGTCTCATAGGTTTTGTGACATTGTAGGCCCTACCTCCAGACCTGTGGGGTCTGTGCACAGGGTGTCAGTCTGTCAGTGCTCTTTTGATCATTAGTATAACCCTTAATCACAAATATACAGCATGCATGATTTTACACAATGGTAGAAAGGCATTGTGGGAAGGAAAAAGGAGCAAGCATTGCCCCTTTTTCCTTCCCACAATGCCTTTCTATCGTGCAAAATCACCCATGCAGTATTTGCGATAAGGCTTATGAAATTGATTTGTTATATATGTAAACGTTAAAGTAAGCCTTTATTATTATGAAATCGACCTCTTCCACATTTTAACCTCATTATCAAGTTTTATTCTGCCACCTTATCTGATAGGCCCACTTTGTCATGCTTGCATGTTAAATGCTGATGAATTTACATTTACATGGACAAAAGTCAGGGACGGATCTAGCTTTCAGGAGCGGGGAGGGGGTTGATGGGCATACTGAAGTGATGCCCTGCTAAGGGGATCCACTGGAAATCAATGTAGGTTGTTTATAGATGGATAGATGGGCGGTACAGTCCTTGTTGGTAGGCCTACTCATTTTCTGTCATTTCACTGGTAGTTGCAGATAGTCTGCAGCTGAACGGGGATTGCAAGCCCCCCCACCCCCTCTAGATCCGCCTCTGAAAGTTTACTGTCATCCCAAGAAGAAGGCTCTGTGTTAGAACTGTTGCAGCTGCAGGAATTGACAGTGTTTCTGAGTTTTGATGTGTTAGATGCTAAACAGAAAAAAATTGATTTGTTTGTTCAGCAATGCAGAGATCATCGATGGAAAGAAGATTTCCAAGGTGGTGCAGGCCGAGGTAGCTGAGGAGGTGAAGGCGTGGGTAGCAGAGGGCCACCGGCCCCCTCATCTGACGGCCGTCTTGGTAGGTGAAGACCCAGCCAGTGCTGTCTACGTCAGGAACAAGATGAAAGCCGCCGAAGAGTGTGGTGAGAACTTTGTGGAGCCTTTTAAGTTCTGTGGCTCGGCACTGAATCTTGTTGACTGAGGGGTACCAGTCCAATTTCTGACCGTTATTTTGCATGGTAGGACCCAGTAGTGACTCAAAACTATGCCAAAGATACCAGTTGCACATGCTGATGTGCAGATAACCCAGTGGTGATAAATAAGAAAGAATGAATGACTATTACATGTTTTTTGAAGTACTTATCTGTTCAAGATGAAAGTACATTTACACATTGTTCAATGTTCATACCATGTCATAGTTATATACGTTATGAACGTCAGAAAATATGCATCACTGTTTCATGAATCTAACTGTCCAAATTTTTCTCCTTAAAATCAAGCATTTATGACCAATGTGGATGCATTACACACAAGATCTATTAAAAAAAGATTAAAAGGTCTTGTATTTTCTGATGTCTTGAATCTTTATGGTGTCATGTTAAAAAAAACATACACCTGAGATGGGAACCATGCATAAATGCATAAACTCTGAAGCCTCCATTTCCACGTCACAAGAGAGTCCGACCCAATTACATTGAGAGTAACTTTCAACCCCCCTTGTCTTGTCTGGACACAGGTATCACCTCAGAAACCATCCGTGAACCTGACACCATGACAGAAGCTGCCCTGCTCTCCCTCGTCGATGACCTCAACAAGTCGGACACTGTCGACGGCATCCTGGTGCAGTTACCTGTCCCCCCGCACATGGACAAGAGGAAAGTCTGTGACGCCGTCTCCCCAAACAAAGATGTGGACGGGTTCAACATGGTGAACGTCGGCAGGCTGGTGCTGGACTTGCCAACGCTGCTGCCGGCCACACCTTATGGTGTGTGGGAGCTCATCAAGAGATCAGGTACTCAGCACTCATGGATGTAAGGCATCAGTCCATCAGGGAGTCAGAATTACTGGACTTGTAAAATTGCATTCACCGGCAGTGGCTCAGAAATCAGTCATGCCATAAATCAGTGGACAAGTGAATCAGTTTATAGAGGGTTTGCGGAATCAGCGATCAGCAAATTGGGGATTCGCTAAATCAGTACCTTAGTCAGATAAGACAGTCGTGGATGTAGTGTATTAACCCTAACCATACTGAACCCAACAAGGTCATGCAGGATTTCAATGGTCCCTGGGGTTTAGGGTTAGTGGATAGCTATTATGAAGTATTCATTGGATTGAAAGTGTTATCATTCAAGTATGAGGCACATCATTGATCAGAGTTTTAGTGAGGGTACTTTCTGCACCTGTCTGACGTGGAAAGATACGTGTAGTCGTTTTTGTTTGTAAATCTTTGGCACTTAGTTAACATCTCCCAAAGTCCTTTGCAGCCTGCCATCCTTGTCAGATTGTGTTCATATCGGGTATCTAGTGGGGCTAGCACTCCAGTCTGAATAGCCACAGCTGCAGCCGATAGTGCGTATTGTCTGATTGCAGACTGACATCAATAAGGTGAATTCTCCGAAAGTTTGTGGCATCAGCGCAAATGATCCGTACACTGGGGGTTCTCCCCCACCTCACCCCTACCCTACCCCCCCTCCGAAGGGGAAAAATAAAGCAGGAAGACAAAGAGCAAACAAATGAGGCAAGAGGACGAAAATCACCAAATTGCTTGAAATAACGCTGAAATGACTCCTTTCTAGCATCAGTGGTTTATTTGAGTTGAGGGCTTTGTGCCAACCCCCCCCTCCCGAAAGAGTCCTAGTGACACATATACATTCATCAGAAAGCCAACAGAGCAGTTCTCAAATCTTTCCACTAGCATGTACTGTCCATGGCACTGATTGATGACTCAGTAAGAGACCAAAGTTTCAATTTTTGAACCAGTACCGATGAGAGTTAAACGTGGTTTTAATGGCTCTAAAAAGAAGTTGTGCTCATTTTGTTACCGTGAAATATGTAATTCCGGGACATTTGAAATGCCCCTCTGTTTACTCTGATACACTATGAGGTATCTTTTGACGATGCTTATGTAAATTTCACATTCATGTCGTGTCTGTGAACCTCAAGGTGTGGAGACAGTGGGGAAGAATGCGGTTGTGATGGGCAGGTCCAAGAACGTTGGTCTCCCGCTTGCCCTGTTACTCGCTGCCGACAAGAGGAACAGTAAGATAATGCAAGATATTACCCAGCAGTTAGTAAACAATTGGAAGTTAGTTCTGTGTGATCTTTTTTTTTTTAAAATCAGCTGCTTCTCACTTCCGTTTGTAATTCAAAAAGTGAGCTTGATTCCATATGGATAGCTGCGCTCGTAGACCAACACCAAATTCTTGGGTGATTTCCAATGCGAAAGATTCCCATAATGATATGAACTGGCACGTGTCTATATCCCAATACTTTTCACATGCTATAACAAATGAATTTGAGGAAGTTTTGAGTGTGTCTTTAAAGCACGAAAGAGTTTGTAGTCAAGTTTCTGTCAGGTTGGAAAGAATTTAACTCTGTAATCTGCATCACCTCTTGCATAGCTGGGCTCGCCGCCCTCCATATCTTCTCCTTGTTTCCTCTTGTTTCAGCCCTCAAGATGGGTCTGAATTGTAACGTCACCATCTGCCACAGCAAGACCTCCCCGGAGATGATGCGCTACTACATGACCAATGCGGACATCATCGTGGCGGCAGCTGGCCGCCCCAAAATGATCACAGCCGACATGGTCAAGGAAGGTGCAGCCATCTTCGACGTGGGCATCAATCGGATCCAGGACCCCAAGACTGGGAAGTTTAGGCTGGTCGGGGACGTGGACTATGAGGGTGAGTAGGATATTCAAGTGCTGTCTCAAATATACCGAATGTTTGATAATCGGCTGAATGGTATTTGCTGGTTCAAATATTTGACTCAATACTGACCGTCCTACACTCAAATGGACAGTTCGTTTTTCATTGCTCTGACTTTCTTTTGCGCAGTCTGAGTAGAGAAAAGTGACAGAAACTTCATGAAAATTGTTCGTTTTTTTTCTCCAAGCAGCTATGTGTTGTCACTGTAAAAAGACACTCGGCCAAAGAAGAGCCCTGAAAGGTTTTTCTGCCTGGGATGAAATCACAGTTTTGGCATGAATACGGAAATACTCATTTGCAGAAATACCAAAAAGGCACCAAAATATCCTCTAGAATAGCAAAACAAAAACTGGAAATTCGGCTACTTGAGCTATAAAGGTGCATTTTCAAGGGCCGTACTAAGCAAACTTGCATATTTCTAGAAATCAGGACATTGAAGATTGTTGTCAACGTTTTCGTCTCCAGGAGTGTTTGACAAAGTTGGTCATATCACACCTGTGCCCGGTGGCGTGGGACCAATGACTGTTGCCATGCTGATGAAAAATACCCTCCAAGTTGCCAAGGGAGAGATCTAAGGTTTAGCACCAGAGGAGGGCTGAACATTCAATGTGTCTGCTCACTGATACGTGGTACATGCCTTCGGTTTATTGGCACTGGATATCGTGTTGCATTGGACAGAAAAGAAAAAGTTGTAACCGGAAGATTATTAAACAAGAAGCTATTTAGTGTGAATACCCCTACACCCAGAGTTGTGAGAAAGTGCAGGCCTCGACATAAATTTCTTTTTGGCGCTCGTCCATCAAACCAGCAGCATTGAAAACTTGCTTGTCTGATGTGTCATTGTACTTGCCCAGGTGATCCGTGCCCTATCCACAGGCCTGTAACCATAAGTAGAGCCTAACACTGGGCTCCGTCTAACTGCGTGGGCAGTGCATTTGCTGAAAGTTGTATGAGTAAACGAATTTGGTACCCAGACACGGGTATTTTGCAATTCATTTTTGTATGCATTTTACCAATTGTAGGAGAGTGCCTTGCTAAATGTTAACATGCATACCAACCTCATCCCCAGTGGTTACTTTATTTCTAGCGTAGAATCCAGTAGTAACAACTGTGGGGGTGCACTGCTAGTCACAATTAGGGATGAGGTAGGCATCGTACATACACATTGTACATGTGCATGACATACCGGCCCTGTAGATTCATAGAGGCTTGATGCAAGTTGCACGTATTACGTTGCGACTAAAAAATCATACTCATAGCATTCTTTTAGCGTGTGGAGAGGAACAAAAGTCAGAAGTAAATTTCCCGACTGCTTTTCTTGACCATGAAAAACTGCAGTGTTAAGGGAGAAAATACCTGTCCATCGAGTAGCTTGTCCTAAAGTTTAACTTGCTGTAAAGAATAAGTTACCTGTCCCGGGGCAATCCAACAACCGCTAGTGTCGAGGCCTGAGTATTTAGAGACATGTATTTTGGACAAGAGCAAGACAGTTTCAGCTGGAAAAATGGAAGGTGTCTGTTAGAATTATGTGTGGTTTTTATTTTTTAACTATCCGTTCATTTTGTTTTATTTCTCTGTGGAATTACTAATACATGTAGTCTTTTTCATAGTTGCTTACAGCAGAGCAGTCACTCAGTCGTTCCTTTTTATCAATTCAGCGGAGGCCAAATTTAGAAATAATATTAGCGACTCTGATTCAGAATGCATCCTCTGACATGATTTTTTATATTCAAGGATTAAAATTATGAATATTTATGTGCACAATTCAGTGCTAAGAATTGGCTTTGTAGACTTAATTTAAGTATGAGTCTATTGAAAAATGCCCTGTGGGTATTTTTCTTCAGAATGTTTTCTTGAAATTGTTACGTAACATATCAATGGATTATTGATTCATTAAATCAAAATACATGTACAGGTCTTTCTCGGGCTTGTCAGAATCTTGAATATGAAATTTCGACTTTTAAAAACCCATAAAGGCAAAATATTCATGTTATTTCAGATTTTATTTCAGAAGATCCTCCTTTCACGCTTGATTTTGTATTTGGGTATTTACATTTCTGTTTGATACGAGCGACAGTCATTTGCAAAAGTTTAAGACCTACTGGGATTTCATTGGTATTTCTGTCACCGGTATTGTCTCATTAAATGTTTACATAATATGTTCTTTACGGCGGTGATAACATCAGAGTCATGCTGTGAGCCCATTTGAATGAAATTTTTTGAAAGGCAGATCTTGTATGACATTTTTTCTTCAATGCAGCATGGGTAAAAAAAAGTCAGCCTAAGTCCATCAGAAATAGAGGGTACACGAAATAGACTTAGGATTTCAAATCCTGGAAATGTAGTCAAACAGCTGTTCAAGCAAGATACTAAGGTTACACATAGAAAATAAACATAAGTTGCTGCTATTAATTAATTTAAGTTTGGACTCTCTTTGGGTTAATGTAAATTTGTACGGGTGGTCCTGAACTTTTGCAAATGGCTGTGTATGCGTTTATTTTTTTGGTTGAACTCGTCCAAAAGTAAAAGACACGAATTGTTTTATTTCAACATTGCCACCTTTTCCACTTTTTGAGCCTTTTTTCAACAGTTGTAAGTAAAGTTGCAAACACTTGAAGTTTGGTTTTCAAATCTGTGTATTTTTGTTGATTGTAAGATGCCACGTATGTTTTGATGACGCCATTTTGTTTTCACCTCTTCATTGCAGTCTGTATTTTTATATACACATGATGTAGAGTTGAAACTTTTCGATCATTTCTAGGATGCTACCCCTTTTTATTGTAGAAAATTATGCGTAAACCTATTAACTGCTATTCTGAAATTATATGAAATTATCAGTGATGATCACTTCATCTCATTCTATGTTTTATTTAGTTTATGTATTAAAATACATATTTTTATCACAATTGAAACATGCTTAGAGCTTGATGTGAGTTTAAGTAGTATTCGGATTTCAGAAAGTTATTGCAAATTATCGTGTTATGAATGATAAACAAGTGGCAAAATTATACAGTTCACCTTTAAAAATTATCGAAGCATCATCCAAAAAGTGAAGCTGGGACTGACTGTGTTTAAGTTTAATAAACATTTTGAACCCACAGCCAGTCTTTTTATGGACAGTGTCTCCTGCTGTAGAAAGAATTATGCAAATAAATTTGTTTTACAAATTTGCTCTACATTGATACAAATTTGTAAATTTATTATCAATACTGAGCATTGCATCCTGCTGCTTCAACTTGAAAATGTTGATTTCCACCGGCCCTCCCTACCAAGGTTGGGGTCACGGTGGTCAGTTTGGAGGCTTTTTCATGAGGACTAGTGATGTTGGGGCCCCATTTTCCTTGCGTTACTTTCTTTTTCGATCGTCCGTGTTTTTCCCCAAGGGAGACTGATCCCCCGCGCCACGCCCCGCCCCGCCCCGTAACTTTCATGCCAAGGTCTAGGAGGAGCCCGTTTTATGCATGTGTTCGTGTATTCTGTTTGTGCCAGCGAAGCTTTTGCATTGCAAGGCCGGCCATTTTAGGCGAAGATGAAAGAGGGCGCTGTTTATTTTCTTACGGCCGGTGCTGGGCCGCTGCGCGGTACAAAAAACAAAACACGTCAACCACCAAGTGTCGTGACGGACCTGATGTTTCCATGATGCTGGCAACTGCTCTGCGTTCTACTTTAGAATCCATTTGCCACAGGAATAAGGAAATTACGGTATGATAAAAAGAATAGCATAATAGAATAGATATAAAGAATAGTTCTGTTTTTCTCTGTCGTGGTCCGTCCGTGGAAGTGTGGAACAGTCTTGGGCATTATTGTTGGACATGTTGGTTGGGATGATCGTCTTGACCGGGGCTTGGTCTTGTAAGTTGTAGGGAAAGAGCAGCCCAAACTTTGTCACTCTTCGTATTTGAAATCCGAATTTCCTGCCTCAAACCTTTTTTCGTTTGGCAGATGACTGATTCATGATCTGTTAACGGATGAGTAAGCCCTAGGTAGGATGCCTAATCTTGACGGTAAAGAAGTTTTAGAGGTTTAATATCATAGGCCTACTACTACTAGGCCTATATTACTAGGAAAAGGAGTCATGCAACAAAATGGACCCCAACATTTAAACTCAGCATCGTTAATTGCGTTAGTAAGTAATTTGAGAGATTTTTCATTGAAATGTGCATGTAGTCTCTCAGCATTCAAACACAAATATAAAGTAAATGATTAACTTCTTTCTCACAGGGTTGAGCAAGCAAAGGCTACATGGGCATGTTCATGTGCTGTATCTAATATTTGTTGTGTTGTTTGTAAAGTGTTAGCGTGCTGTTGTCTTGTGGAACTTTGTTTATTCGTTACTGGCAACCCCCACTCGATCTCGACAAGCACTGCTTCTTGGGGGCCCCCTATCCACATATATACACTTTGTGAAACTGTTTCTACGGAATAATATTATGTGGAAAATAAAGTAAACTGAACCGAACTGAAACAACTATTTACATACATAAATCATGTAAATAGCCAAATATGGTCCGTATTTGCATACTCTAAAAAGGCTGAACTTCTTATTATTTATGTTTGCATCAACAGAATTTTATCAAGATAAGTATTGTATAAATGTCATGATATCAATATCAGCATTTATCTGGCATAACCAAAACATTAGGAGTTTTCCCGTGAACCCTGCATGTACAGTACAGTGTTCTGGTTGCATCCACTTGCATTGTCACCAAAGCCAGGGGACCCATTTACCCCCCAGAACAGTGGGGTTCGAAGGTCGCATGCACGGAAGTTTGAAATTTTTGATACTGTACACGTATCAAATTCAACAGTGATAGAAATAAACAGTGAAAGAAATGAAAGTTGCAAAAACAATACTTTTTTCAGTTAATGTGTGCAAAACTTTCCTGTCCCTCCTCTCTATCCAACTTTCAAAAACCCTTGTTAATTTATGCCACCCACGGGGGACAGCGGAATCTCCCCCACACACACCCACACCCACGAGATAGCTAACCAGAACCCTCAACCTTACTGAGGTTGACACCCATTTGCATGTATATATCAATATAATTTCTGTAAATCACATGTTCACAAATGTGTGACATCACATTAATATACCCCTTGGACACTGAATAGCTGTGTTCTCAGCAACAAAGTCTGTAGGCGGTAACTATTGACTCAGTCTCCAAAGCTCAATAGGCCTACACAGCCCAAGTGTAAACGGCCCGGCTAATCCGTGTCCACAAACAAGCGTGGGGGTCAGAGGGGAGGGGATGTATGTGGGAGGTGTGGGCGTGCGTGTACATGCATACGTGCTGTGTAAGTCTCCGAGAGCCTGATGGTCTACACCAGAACACATCGTGTCACACATGGCTTCAAAAGAGTCGTGGACATGTACAAGTACTCTTGGGTGGCTACAACCTGTTTGAGTGCACTTGACATGGCTATTCAATCAAGGTATCTACAGTGAGTTAAGTCTGGTTGTAATAAGCTTCGTTGTGCACTCTGCTGCGGCATTGCAAGAGAGGTGAGTTTGTGTATGCAAGAGTGTATGTGGATGACTTTTCTGACCGATATCTGAGTTCGTCATTCATCGCTGGTTGCCAAACTGTGTTAATACAAACAAATAGATGGCGCTGTAAGAGGATTTGAAGGGCAGAGCTTTGACCAGGGTGTCATTAAAATCTGTACACAAGATGGATTCTCAAACAGGGAAGAGATATCCATCCACGTGTGTGTGGTCTCACCATCTTGCCTCAAAGACGGTGCTGTTTGGTTTTCAGGTTTCTTTAGACGTTTTATTGTGAGTTCTTGGGTTCCAGTCCAACCGATTAGCCCCTTGTGTGGAGCCTCCATGTTGGGACAAAAGCACCGTTTTAGCCCTCCCTTGGCGACACCCATGGGGCTTCTCAGGCCCCCTGCTCAAGGCCCGTGCCCCTGTTCCCCCCCCTCAGATATTAGAGATGGAAACAACTCAGGTGGTAGTCTTCCTTGGTCATTGTTTTCACTGTAACTCAACACATAGAGTGCCCCCTAGAGGGCCCCCATGTTCTCCTGCAAAATGCACCCCATTTACACCCCTGCCTAAGATCCTGCTAGTTCTTTTCCTTTCAGTGAATAATCGCAAGGTCATGATTGCAATGCAAATCATTGCTTTTCGATCCCTGCGTTCCCACCCCCCATCAGGTGATGCAACCACCGTTAGGCTATGGGATCAGCTAGCACCAAGAAGGGGACATCAGAGGTCCAGCACAGTGAACTCGACAAGGAGAAGAACAACGTGGTAAGTACTTCCCACGTTAAACGGATTTGAAAGATGGCACATTCCTCACCCGTTCATATTCACATGCTGTCATTGTTCGGGCCGAACATCAATACCCCCCTTTTCTCTGTGGTATGCACGCTGTTTTTTTTTCTCATGTGAACCTCATTTCGGTGCTCATGATTCAAGTATCAGCATCTGCTAACTCTTGGTAAATCATTTGCATTTGCCCAAAGAGGTTAATTACAATCTGGAGACCTGAGAAACGGAACCATTACACAGGCATTTCCACACGAATATAGATTGTTTGAATATGCGAAGACTATAATCTAATGTAGCTTACTGAGGACACTTTGGGTTGCTGATAGAGTCACATTGAACAGTCCATTGTACAAAGCTTTCTGTAAAAAATGTTGCCAGCATGAAGTGATTGTTCGTTATGTGGTATTACTCAAAAAAGTGTCAAGTATGGATCAGAGTGTTGATATTGTTGGATTTAGTGCAGCATTTCACTCTCGGCATTGTTACATGTTTAAAAATTGCATGATTTAGTTTTTAAGTACCATTTTGTTCAATTGTTGCATTCCAGAAAGAGAGCAGGAAGGATATTTCTGTTGAGAATCATCTTTCTTCTGAACCAACTGTTGCCATGGCGGAGAGTAAACAAGAACAGATGCCTACCAGCCCTCACCTCCCTCTACTCAGCAGGACACCAGAGGGCGCTCTTATCCCTCAGGCACTCCCCGTCAAAGAGGAAGTGGAGGGCTTTGAAACCGTCTATTCGCTGTACAATCTCTTTAACGACGGTTTTCTCGTGCCGTTCATACACTGCCCTGAATACATGCTGATTTTGGATGCGCGAGAGCACGGCCAATTCACAGAGTCCCACATCATCACGGCCAGGCCTCACACTGCCATTGACACAGACTACGACTGTCTGTTGGAGGCTGGCAAACTGAGGAGGTTCACCCACATTGTGCTGTACGACGATCACAGCACCGTCACGGAAACAAGCCCGGTGTTACAAAGCTTGGCAGAGAGGCTACGGGCACAAGAGCTCGACCCTGTCATCCTGATCGGGGGATTCCTAGCATTCCACGCAGCATATCCGTTTTTGTGCAACAAGGAGCTGATCCGCAATGAGCGGGACCGGAGTCGCGAAATCCGCACCTATCCCTCAGAGGTCCTTGAGGGAGCCCTGTATCAGGGCAACGCCAAACACGCCAACAGCCTGGAGATCATCACCGATCTGGGCATCACCCACATCGTCAACGTCACGGCCGAGTGCGACAACGTCTTCGAGGGCAAGTGCAACTACCTGCAACTGAAGTATGCCGATGAGCTCGGCTCAAACATGAAGCGCCGGCTGCCGGCCGCCGCAGATTTCGTAGCCGAGGCTCTCCGCAAGCGAGGCCGCGTCTTGATCCACTGTGCGCAAGGGATCAGTCGAAGCTCGACCATCACTCTGTCCTTTCTGATGAAGTACCGCGCCTGGAGCTTTGCCGATGCAATGACCTTCCTGAAGAGCAAGCGCCCCAAGGCGAGGCCCAACAGGGCCTTTCTGATACAGCTGGGTGATCTGGAGAGGGATTTGTTTGGGAAGAAGATCAGTGATGCGGATGAGATTTGGATGAACTTAAGCTGAAGAACTGTCAGACCTGGGCATAGTGCATTTAATTCTAAGGTTCTTTGGGTAATTTCAGGGCGACAGAAGGGCAAAGTGTGCGAAAATTTGTTCTCGTGAAATAGCAAAAGGACCACTGATACAAAACTTGTAGCCCCAACTTGTCGCATTTAATTTATTATGAATGCTAATGAATGAAACAACACTATTTATTTACCATCATTCTGCTCACAGCCGTGTTAACATTCATAATTAGCAAAATAAAAGAATGGAAATTTAAAGCTGGTGTTAAAAGTAGCACATCAGTGGTCCTCTTGATATGTGATTGCCTAAAGTATTCTCACAACACCTTTTTGACATGTATGTCGGAAATGTTATTCTATTATCAGCAAATCAGGCAATCAAATTGGCAGATTGCACAAAGATTAGGCAATCCGCTCCGAGCGGAACAAAAGAGGACGTTTTTTTTTCTCACTGCACAGGCGCGCCACGAGGCACGCAAGTATATGCGTGTTTGACGCGGAGCACGCTGAGTACGCGTAACTAATTTATTTCTGCATGTATGGTCTTTGCGTACACGCAGAATGCGTGCAAGAACCCGCATGTAACCACTTGTCTTTCTTTTGCTGATTTGGGTTACACTTCAACTGGGGACGAATACGGGCGATTCACAATAGTGCACTTGCAAGAGTTTGAAACGTGTTGGCCAATCACAATGTGCGAAACCTGTCGACCATTTCCAGACGCGCACAGGGTCGACAGATTTCGAGCACTGTGATTGGCCAACACGGAGCAAACTCCTGGAGGCACAGTATTGTGAATCGCCCGTGTGACACCGATTGACTGATTGTATCCAATATTATGTATAAAAACCATACCAAACAACCCTATGTGTAGTTGATCATGAAATCTTTTCACTGTCATGTTGCACGTAATAGGAATCTCTGGTGTACGTGTTTTGCTGGAAAACAGACATTACATAATCAGAGGTTAAAAAGTTGGAATAAGATTAGTTTACGCACCTGCTACCAGCTTGAAGTGAGATTTGACTTAATTGCACAAGATGTTACAGTAGGAACGTTTTACTAGATGGGTTGATATGCAGATTGAAAAACCAATAAATGATCAACTAATTAAAAAATGCTTTTTTATTTAAAAGCACTGTTTAAATGTAACTTTTTTGAACATTTTATATTTTATAACACGGGGAGGTTGCAAGGAAGGTGAATGTTTAATCATGAACCTGATCAATAGAGATAGATTAATGTTAATGATTACATTATTGATTGATCATTAATTTGTATTTATAGTATTGATACAAAACACTGTTCTCTGACTTCATGCACTGTATACTCATACATGTACTTTGTTTAGCACGTGTAAAGTGACTCGCTTGTATATACTCAAGTTTTAGATATAAATGTAATTGCATGATCAGAATGAATATTACTCGCAGCTGTTAACGTTTGCTTTATGTAATCATTTCTTAGCTCATTGCTCGTAGTTCTCGTTCATTCCCGGCGCAATTCACAATTATTGTTCCTTTTTACAATAGGGTGCCTCCAAAAGTTTACGACACGTTGGCCGGTAACAAAGCACGAAATCTGTCGACCCTTTCCAAACACGCATTGGTGATTGGCCAATGCGTTGCAAACTCTTAGAGGCTATTGTGAATCGCCCGTATTAACTAACTGTTGTGTTAATTATTCACTTGTGTTTCAATTGAGTTCAATTAATTGCAAACCACTTTGTGAAAAGGGCTTCCTGTTAGTAAGAAAGATTCGGTCAAACAAATTGCGTGAGATTTGGAAAATGCAAAGTGGTTCCCTAATGTACATTTAAAATCAGCATCTGTCTGAACCGTTGATGTGCCCAATATTCTGTGCATCAAGAATAATTGACCTTTGTTTATTCTGTGACAGTGCTGACGAAAACACGTGATTTTGAGTCCTCTTGGACTCACTAGTTTGAACAAATTTTTTTTCACATGAAACTTTCATATTGGTCACATCAACTCAGTTTTTGAGCCGAATGGATTCCCCCCACACACACATTTCTCCTCGATTTGAATTTAATTCACCTCCAAGTGGGTTTCATTTTGGTTCATTTTTTAAAATAATGTATAAAAAAACGTATGCGAAATCAAAAATGATCAGCAGATATGTCGGCCTCTATTTAGCAGGCCTGTCTTGGATGCCTCACTACTGTGTCTGTGTTTCTTTCCACCATGTCTCTCCTCGCTGTCCTATATTTGCTTCTATTTTGGAGCCACACCACCCCGTTCCATTCCTCGTCTCCTTGTTTCTTGACCTCAGGATTTTTATCCCTAAAAGAGCTGAGGCGGAATTTGTCCCCTCCCCCTGACATTTCTCGGAGCATTCAAGGGTTTTTTCTTAATTAGCATCGTTCTGTAAATAATATTTAGTGAAAATCAGACATACCGTTCTCTTGTACAGCGCCCATTTTCCTGAGACACGTTAGCCAAAAATCGTTCTTGCCCTGTTGATGGGCTCAATGCACGCGGGCAGACGCGTGAGGTCATGAACGTCAGAAATGACCGTAGTGACAAAAGGATTATGTTGGATATACAATATAATCGAAACGTCACTGTTTTGTACTGGTAATTAGTGTCTGTACATGCATGCCAAGTTTCAGTAAGAATGGCCTGGGAATAGTGTCTTGGGGTGGGCTGTGAGATGGTTAAAAGAGCGGCTCTTTAAGGATTAGTTTGTAATGGGTATAAGCGGGCTCTGGATTGGTTGGACATTCTTCCCTTTATTTATAGTCTTTGTGATAAATGCTCGCGTGGGGAGCGTGGACGAGTTGTTTAGGAGCCACGTGCTCCGCTGTTCCCTGCTCTATAGTTAAACAGCGGATGACATTGGGCCTACCTATCCTTCCCAAAGATCTCTACAAAATCCACCTCCTCCGTTCTTGTCTGGACGGTTCTCCCCATTCCAAGTCCAAGCTCTAAGTAGCAGAAGATCTTGTATTAGATATAATCGACTCCCCGCCTGTCTCGCTCAGCAACCCCCCCACAGCCCCCATGCAGTCCTCTGTTATGCCTATCAATCTCGACACCCAACCCTCCTCATCTCTCAAGCATGAATCACACACTCACGTGTTTAACACTAATTGCTGTATTTTTGTTTATTCAGAAACTTGTCCGGTATATAATCCGTTTGGTTTAATACTGTACGAGATAAAAAGAATCGATAAAAAAGAAATCAACATCCATGATCTCCGCGAATCAAATGCACTAGTTCGAAAGCCATCGCGCAATCAGTTGTTTTTGTGATGTAAACATTTCTAAATTGGTACAAATGGCACACCTCTAATTGCCCAAATTATGACAAAAATGAAGCCTTGAAAGAGGCACAAAGGTCGAAAATGAGAGCGACTATAATTCAATCGAGACATGCCCTTCTGTTATGCATCGTTTTGTCCTTAATGCAAGTCAACACAGTTATCTCGCAGGCAGTGTACCTGTACGTACCCGCGGTGATACCCGATGCACCAGCGTGTTGACTCTTTGAATCCGAAGTCCAAACTATTTCGGGTTTGTTCCTCTCTTTAATGGTCGCCGGCTGGGTAACCATAGCACACACGTTGACGATTTGTTCATGTTGAGTGGAGGAACAGTCATGTTGAATGTGTGGTAATGTGGCTCGGTTGTGTTGCTAGTTCGGCCAAGTTTGAGTCAAGTTGAGCTCTTATGTCGTATTGTTGGCCCGATACTGCGATGATTCCCTCCTGTAGGTAAGCAATCCGTGATTGTCTTGTCTTGGTATTAACTGTTGCCATGAATTAACTTTTGTTTAAACGATACACCGTAGGACTGTGTGCGGTTGGAAATAACTGATCTCGCCTTGCGAGTTGCAAATGGTTATTCCTTGGGTCTTAAAGCCGCTTGTTATTTTGATACAGTTCAATATGATCCAATACCGATCGTGCTCGGACACAGCTGAAATAACATTGGACAGGCATACTTCTGATATAAAAAATTCCAATAAAATTAAATTTCCTCCGAAATTTCGTACTTAAAATACATCGATCTTTTCAGTGCATGAAATGTGCATGTTTGATTGGCCAAGATGCATAAATTTGTGTAGAACAATATCTCTTTGCGAGAATATGACATCGTTTCTAATATAATCTTCGGGTAATGCACGAATAGCATTAAGTGTTACTTTATTTTACTGCATATTACGTATATTATTTCATTTTTTCGATTCATCTTCAAACGTCGGTACAAAATTAATAATAACTATGAATAATTTTGTCATGCTTTTGCCGACAAAAAAATCCAGCGCTGTTGCTGTGGTGATGTCATTCTAGGATACGTTCCATTTGTAAGAATTTTCTGTTTGTTCAACTTGTGAATGCTAAATTTACTCATAGAAAACATTTCAGGAAAACTTTTGCTCACTGGTCCTCTGTCCCATACTGAAAAAAGCAACCAATCACCAAAGCATGCTGATCATGCGCATTTCCTTGTACACGATACGTTTCGGTCCGTTTCATTCCGTGTTCGTTTGATAACGTTTCACACCCCTTACAATGTTAATGGACCCTCTCCGCACAACGGCCGTAGCAAGTGTTTTGAAGATAACCACATTCGAGGATCCACGGCAGGTTTTAAGGAACTTTTAAAGACCCATTGTTTTTACATATATAATATCACCTGGATGTCCATTCACCTTTAAATTTCATATTTCCACTCAAGCGATATTTTGTGACCCTTTTTCGGCTAAGGAATGTTAGGAAGTTTGAATACACGGGTGTAAATCCCGGGAGATGGATTATATATCCCCCGCTTTTTAACTGGGGGGGGTAGGCTGTTGAATCACCCCCGCCCCTTCGCGGTTAGAAAAATTAATGCGGATTGTGAAGAATTTTTTGGACTTCCCAACAACAAATTTTCTCCATATCACCTAAACACATAAATATGCCGTTCTGATGTAAGATTATGCATGATTGCGTACATGTCACGAACATTGCTCCCTATACAGAGTCATAAATTATGGTGTCAGCCCCCCTCCCCCGCTTTTCAAAATTTCCAAGGCGGGTAAGTCACCCCCCCCCTACAATTTCCCACCCCTCAACCCTACCCCAATTTCTGGCACAAATTTACGCCACTGTTTTAATGTTAATTCTTTTCTATTAGCAATCGTAGCCAACCAATGGTCGATCTTGCGTGGTATCCATGATATATTTTGCGCAGAGGTTGCCAAGCAAAATGTGGAGAGAAAGAGTTAGGTCGGTGTAAAGAAAACACTTATGTGGAATTATTTGCTGGAATTTTACGCTCTTTTTTTTTACCCTACACGCAATTCCGTATAAAATACTGGACCGGAGGAGACCAGAACTGATTGCATTACAATGACGTTTTTTACAGTGAAATTAAAATACGCACGGTTAGAGGCAGATCACCCTCAAAAGACCCAACGGAAAATGGAAAGGCCAATTCAGAATAATAGGTTAAAGATCGTCAGGAACGAGTCCGGACTGTGTAGATGGGGTGAATAAAGTAATTGCATGAAAAGGATGGGTGATCCTGAAGCCCCAGTAGCAAATATGCTAATATTAGAACTTTTTTTACCCCCTCAGCCTCTTCTCGCCAGGTTAACTGAAATCATTTTAACAAACAAGAGCCATAAAAATAGTCTTTAATTGGGTATGGCGAGCCTTGTGGTCAGGATGACAATTTTTTACCATTGGCTTTGAAGCCACAAACGTAAAAATTGTGGATTATTTTTCAGTGAGGCACGTTTTTGGATTTGGATAGCTTTGCATGAGGAAGTTCTACACTTCTTGAGACATAAGAGCGCTTCAAGCGCAAATAAACAAAAACAAAACAGACTGCTCGTCCAAGGAAAGTCTTTATGAACCACAGAGATGTGTTTATCAAATGATATCAATGGTACTCATAGATAGGAAAACATTTAATTCAGTACAAAACTCTGAAACACGTTTACGTTGATTTAATGATCAATTTTGATCTAATTTTTAAAGGTATTATTCGTTTGTTTTCCTGCGAAAGACCCTCCATACTTACTGGGGTTCGTGATAACGGCAGAATTGCTTGTTTTACCCCCAAACGCGGCACACACACTCTTTGGAGTGCCTAGAAACCCCCGAACATGGCAATAATACGTGTTGGAGAATAACACACTCGTTGAATTCTGCTTCCTTTTTGTCGGTTCTATTTGCCTTTCTATCTGTGGTTGGTAACTTTGGAATTTGGTCTGATAGCGGGGACGGAGGCCATGAATTTCAAGGGCAAAGTGACACTCTCCGACGGCAAGTCAGGTTCAGTCGGTCGGTCGAACAACTATTCGGCCCACTTATACGAAACAGACTTGCCGTTCTCATTGTCATTTCGATGTTTCCAAAAACTAAATCGATTGAAACATCTTTTTTTTCCTCTTACACGTCCCACGTGCGTGTGTTTCAGTGTTCTTGGAACCACTGCACACCCTCAACGTTCAACGCAAGCAAACTGTACATTCTGAGAACAGCCTCTGCATCAAATTATTCAGAATGCGTACCAATCTGAAAGGACTGAAATGAATTGTCGCCAGTTACAAAATTATGTGACAATGTTTATGTAAGGGCCGTTTTTTTTTAAAGTTAACCTGTGGAAATATTTTCCCCGACCTCCAATATCCTCCCCTGATTCGTTAGCCAGGCATGCCTCGTTAAATTGTAAAGAAGTTAATTTTCAGATATCCTGTGTTTAGATCAGCCACAATTGTAAATCGGTGGCCTTATTTTTTGTTTCGATCTTCGGTCGTGCTCTTATTCCCTTTCATGGGGAAGTACAGTTGCGTTCACGTCAAATATATACCTTTCATTTAAGAGCCCATGAAATAACTTTTATACATAGTTTTGTGCAATTCAGGATTTTAATTGTCTGAGTGTAGTGTCTATTCATACGGGCGATTCAAAATAGTACGCCTCCAAGAGTTTGCAACGCGTTGGCTAATCACAACGCGCGAAATCTGTCGACCCTTGCCAAACGCGCGTTGGGTCGACAAAATTTGCGCTTTGTGATTGGCCAACGCGTAGCAAACTCTTGGAGGCGCCCTATCGTGAACCGCCAGTATTATCAGCACAATATCCATGTCATTTCTTGACACCACCTATGGGTGCTGTAGCAGTGTAAATCTTCCTAACTTCCAGCAGCTTAAAGGATCCATGCAATGAATCCTTTCAGACTCACTTTTTGTGCATCTTTACAGTCAGTGTACCGAAACTAATCGAAATCCTTTTGGATGTAACTGTACTGAAAAAGTGCCCTTGCTTTTCCGGACAAGAGTTGGCACTGTTGCTGTGACGAAATCAGAGAAAAAAATCAGTTTACATATTTTCATGTCTTGTATGGTGCCTTGACAATTTCACCACTTTTAAAAAATGAATTATGAACATTTGAGCTTTGTTCTCATTACATGTAAATGCATGACCAAACTATTTAAATATTAAAATTTGCTCTTTGAAAACGTTTCTGACGAAAGATTGTTCGCTGGCTTGTTGCCATATCAAAATTGCCAAAGAAATTTTATTGCAGTAAAGTATTAGACACTCCAACATTACAGTTTTGCTCATGAATATGCAAACTGCATTAGCAGGAAAACAAAAACTCAAACACTAATGACAATCATAACGGCTCACAACAACTTTAGACTTTCAAGCCGCTCTTGCAGTTACATTGGACGGAGAGTTGCAAAAACGGAATAGCGCCCCCACTCTTACTTCCCAGATTTTTTTTTTTTAAATAACACCGAGGTTTCATTCCACATGAATGTCCATCCGTGGAAGTATAACAGCGGAATAATGAGATTAACAGGGGCAGCAGGAAAACCACCTCAGGTCTGTTGGAAAAGTGGACAAACATTTCGTAAGTAGAAAAATATTACTAGAGATTTTTGGCTGCATTTTGGAGTTCACTCCTGTAGTCTTGTATGGTGCCTTGACAATTTCACCACTTTTAAAAAATGAATTATGAACATTTAAGCTTTGTTCTCATTACATGTAAATGCATGACCAAACTATTTAACATGAAACGGCCACACACCTCATGTTCCCCTCGTATTTTACCTTCGTCTCGCGTCTGGGACATGACAGTATATGCTTATAACTCTATCAGTCAGCGCCAGCAATGAATCCGTCAAATATTATGAGTCTGCGGCGACAGAATGGGACCGTATTGCCGCCGGGTCCGCGTGCCTCATAACAAATGGTCCGGCCGCTGTGCCGACACAAGGGGATAGCTGGCCCTACTCAGTATAAATTGACAGGAAGCGGGGATTTTCTAAACCCTTCATCGCTCCAAGTCATGCATTTTGTTTACCCGAACGAATAATAAAAAAAAAAATCAACCACTGGGGATTCGATTTCTGCATTAGGCAGGAGCAAAACAGAAGGATCATTCACTTATATGAATATTCATGAAACGGTGAGATGTTGTTTAAAATGCAAGATCGGGTTGTTGAGGTATAAATTAATATTTAGGTAGACTAAGGTAAATCTCTCTGACATCTATATGTCAAACAATTTTTTTCACATTCTATAGAAAGTAAACTTACATGTATATGGTTGTAATATAAATATTCATTTCAAACTAATATGGCGTTTGATGGGGCCCCTTTGCTTTTTGTTTTGTGTTTTTGTTTTTCTATTAATAGAAACCTGAAATGTCGCTGAAGCCTGTGTTCGTTTTTTGAAAACTACTTTATTGAGGACAGCCTGTGGGACTTTGGTAGACTTAACTGCATCTCTTATAATTTGTCACATTTGTTTTCTCTTTCACGACCAGTTAGTGGAGGGAAACTGGTTCTCGGAAAATATGCGTTTCCATATTTTATCTGACCCCATAGCAAGAAGTCATGGCTTTACTTTTGATCTTATCACGTCCCACTCATTTAAGGGTTCCTGGGTTTTTTGTATGGACTGTAGCATAGTTCTTCAACCTTATAGCTGCAAGGCATAGCTCCCTTGCGCAAAGTCATCCATTTTTATGAGGATCCAAAGCTCATGCAAGGTTTCATCGAATGTTATCATTTTGTACCAAGCGTATAGAGTACCGAAGTGAATACGTCACGCACACAATTAGTGTGTAAAAGGCATTAGCGCGAGAGCCAGCGCGTGAACCAACACGCGCGCGTACACCATTCGTTTGCACTGCACTTTCTGGTTCACAGTGACGTCACACTTCGGTACTCTATGGGAGATCTTCACAATTTTGAAAGATACTGTGATGACGTGTTTCTTAAAGATGTATCGCATAAATTCTTCACGTGACATTGTTCACAAATCCTTATCACAGTACCGTCGCTCCTTAAAATTTGTTAAGCCACAGACGATGTATCATTTGTGAAACGATGTATCATTTGTGCGGTGCTGGGCTCATGGTTTGGAAGGGGAACTTGCATTGGCTTGATTATGGATTCAAATAGGTCAACAAGACCTTATTTCTGTGTTCTCAAGAGGAATAGGGTTTCAGGCCAGTGGCGTGTAACTGTATAGGGGAGGAGGAAGGGAGGGACACGTGCCCCTGGGGATGGTCCACTCCCCTCATCCCCTACCCCCACTCGAAATGTACACAACCTATGTACAAGCAGCGGTTCATCGGCTTGTTGGTGCTCTCCTTAAAAGTATTAAGCACACCCGGGAGACCCCTAGAAATTTACCCTAGTTACTGGGGATCATGCCCCCGCACCTTCACCATTTAGCTATCTGTATCACTAAAGTCTTTCAAGCTACATCATGGAAGTCAATACGGGCGTTTCATAATAGTGCATCCGCGAGAGTTCGCAAAGCGTTGACCAATCACAGTGCGCGAAATCTGTCGACCCAATGCGCGTTTGGAAAGAGTCGACAGATTTCGCGCGTTGTGATTGGCCAACGCGTTGCACACTCTTGGAGGTGCACTCTTGTGAATCGCCCGTATTAACGAAGAAGTTGGTTGACCCGTCTCACTTTAACATTCGTTTTGAACATGGAGCGTTTGGGATGATTGGTTTGGCGTCGGCACATCGCCGCCGGGTTCAATAAGCTGCAGCGCGACACCGAACTGGAGCCGAACAACAAGCGGGCTGATGGTGACACCTTCTGCGGACCGCGACGTACATTCTGACTCCGCCCTGCAGGGCGATGTTCGCTACTCCGGTGATACAATTGTGTCACCATGCCTCAGGATATGCGGGGAAAAAATGACCTGTGTCCGGTTGACACCGCTTTACTCGATTTCTTCATCAATTTGTCTTTCTCGAGTCCCTCCAATAAATCACAGTGTTACGTAAATTCATTCCGGCACCAGGAAGCATCGGACACATGATGGATAACTTCTCCTGGTCGTTTCTGCTAACCCATTCCCTCGGGTTAAAACCAGAGTTATTTTTATTCACCGCGTACCTTATGAGCCCCGAGCTGGACCAAGAGAGGGTGCAGTTTTCCCAGCAACAGAGGCTCCTTTGGTGAGAACTGCACTTTGCTGGTTCACAAACAACTATGAAACATATGCGTTATGGCCGCGTCGCAACCAACAAAAATGAACACTCCCACCAACATGGCTCTTTTCAACTGATGAGGGGGCGCTTCTACGTCATATGCGTCTCAAACCCCATAAATCTATCAGACACTCAGTAATTCTGACGTGGTGGGTGCCTTTGATAACAATTTTGACGAAAACGAGCATCCTCTTTTTTTTCCTTTTTAAAACTCAGAGAGAGATTCAGCTTCAAAGACAAGAATTCCAACCCGGTGTCCCTGATAAACAACCGGTAGATAAATATATACTCAATTGGGATATGGTCTGCTGTTTTACTGCACAGTCTTATTTTGCCCAAGTACAAAAGCAACTTACTCACTCTGTTCAAAAATCTCATTCAGCTGTTAAAAACATGTAATAAAACACTTCTTCTAAGTACTGTATAAAATAATGAAAGTAATGAGGCAAAATGTTTAGGTTAATTCTGACACCGAGCTAGAGTGATATTTCTACAAACTTTGGCTGCCCATACAAATAACGCCAATGTGAGAGGGAGTCTATACCAGAAATCCATACACCGTTTCACACCAAAGGAGCAAAATTCGTATCGTGTCCATTCGTCTAACCACCTCCAACTTCTGATCATCTTGCTCCATACTTGCTCCATCCCCAACAGCCTCTCTTCTCCATCATGTGGCTTTCAACAGCCCTTATCATCAGCATCTGATCATCCTTCGACGGCCCCATCACCACTGCACTCACTCTCGTCCTTCTGGCTCTCATCGTTTTCCTCATCACATCAACTGTTGTCGCCCTTTAGCTATTTCCACAAGATTCTCGCCGGTGCGCCCGGTAGCCTACAGGCAACATGGCGGCAGCTCAAGCTCCTGTATTTTCCATAAATCTCCTGGCCGATGGGAACAACCCGTGCGTTGCAGTGGCGTCTAAATTGTCTGCTTGCCGTAAACGAAGTCCATCGAGCGGAATTGCATCTGAGTGCAGACTTTTGTGTCCCCCGGAGGAGTTTCGATCTGCAACAAACTGGTCTAGTTCCCTGACACGGCGATTTCCGGTATCCCAACGCTTGTCATAACTAGAACAAGATTCAAGCCTAATGGAACCTATTTTTCCTCCCTGAAACATAAGATAGCTTTTGAATGTTAATTAAGGAAATACCGTTCGGAAAATATTTGGAAAAAGGGAGATCGCTGTATTAATCCACTTGCAGGTTGAAAAGCCTCGATTGGAAAGGGTCGACAGATTTCGCGCACTGTGATTGGTCAACGCGTTGCAAACTCGTGGAGGCGCACTACTGTGAATCGCCCGTATTCGCTGACGACATTGTCTAAAAACCCTCAGGCGACGCAAGCTTGATGACCATCCACTCCCCCCCCCCAAAAAAAAAATAATGGAAACGTAGAATTCCCTCAAACAAGTTCTTGGAAATGCGGAATTCCTTGAGGAAATAGCTAGGTAACGTCCGCGTAGAGGTAGGCTGTCACGGCATTCATTAGTAGTTTTATACAAGATCCAGTGGCGAAAGTAAGGCTAAATTTAGGGGGCACCCGGGGGTGTACGGGCATCCTCTGGGAAGGGGAAATGTGCCCCACCTCCCGTAGTACCTCCACTGACAAGATCTGAATAGATTTTTCTCTCCACGGTACGAGGTTGTCTCTTTATATTATGCTCTTCAGTTCACGCTGTTCAGATTATCCCGGATGCCTTGTAAATTTCTCTTATCGTTTGACAGCACGATTAATTTTTCACCTTATATTAGAGGCATCAGCATCACTGGCGAGTTAATAATTTCTTCATCGATTAAACGGATTAGTACTCCACACGTAAGTTATTCGTTATCTGGATGTCATAATATTCGTGTGATGAAGAGCTGCGTTAGCACTTGTCGTTGATAACGCTAGCTTGCGTGTTCGTTTGACCAAAATGACCTATGGCGGCGTTTGTACTGTTCTGTTTTCACTGTTTGGGGGAATGCAAGCGCCATGCATTGGTCTGAATATTTCATGTCACGTGATCTGTAATACACAAATCAGACGACATCAGTACTTTATTATTATTTTTATCATTTCTGACAATGTCAAGGGTTATGGTGGAGACCGTACAGTCCGTTCAAAGTATTCCATCTGAACGCCACTTTCGGCATAGTGTTTCTTGCCTTCTCTCGGCTGCTTCCGTGTGAGCAATATTACACAGAAGACTGATTAGACTTCCATATTTGTCACGTTTATCTACCCACATATGCCTTCAGATAAATCGCAAAAATGGCAGCGTCCAGGAAATGACAATGTGGTATCTATAACACAGTGCATTAAAGCTTCAGTTTCCAAATAAAAGATCGATGTAGATCAGTGTTGGAAAATTAGCTTGGTCGTCAAGTGGTCGATAATTATTAACTGAGAAATAAGACTTTTTTCCTGTTGTGACTTTTTTCTTGATTATCACACAGATTGATGTCCTTCAGCATCCCCTCCGCACTGTAGCCACTCTTACCATTTTGCATGGGCTCAGCACTAGTCTGTCATGACCAGCGATCGGTAGTCTTTCCCTCCAGTGGGCAGTCTGTCCGCTCGCGGGGCTCCCAGGACTCGGACGCACAGTCCAAGGATGCCTTGTTACGCCACACCCCAAGTCACGCCTCGAGCGAGTTCAGGGAAGGCTGGATTGAGCCTGCCAAACAGTCCGTGGTGACGGAACAGAACGTTCACTTGGTCACGGGTAAGTACTTATAAGGGTTGCTCTTTTGACGTCACAGTCATGTTTTTCCTCCACGTGGCTGCTAAAACTATAGTTGGCCGTCGGTACAAAGTTTTAGAATAATTCACAAAGCGTCAAAATCCCAAGCAGCTGCAGAGCACCAGATAAAAATACACGTGCTACTAAATACGAAATGCACATACAATTTTTATTTAAAATTAATGGGACAAATGGCCATTTTGAGGTAAAATCGAAAACCAACCAAAAAGGTGGTATTTCTGCAAACTTTGGCTGCCCGCACAAGTTGTAGGCAAAATCGCAGTGGTTCATATACATTGACGTCCGTGCGTATCATACAGTGACATAACTTGGTGAAACTTCTGAGGGACACCAGGGCCGAACCCATTCCCAACGGGCATTGGAAGCAAAATTCAATGATCTGCGACTTGTATAGGTTTTGTCCATCCCAATTTTTCACAGAAGAGGTACATAAATCCCCAAACTGCCCCCTCACGTCGTTACGTCATGCACTGAGACTATATTTGTTTAAGCATATATTTCATGTGACTGTAAAATGTGAAGTTGCAAGGACACCTTTGAAGGAGTGTGTGACCAGTTACGCTGACCCTCAACGAACCAGAGTTGACGAAATGAACGAGCAGCACACATTGAGGGTTCTGTATGGAGAAGACCATCATAAAAAGATTTTGTGAAAAGCAAACAAAAATTAACGTTCGAACTGGGTCAGTTTGCCTCGAAAAACACCAGCAAAACCATAGATTCCAAGCAGAGTTATCTAGATGCTAGATTGGTTTCTAATTCCGTGACTCCGCGATTGTGTTTGACACTATTTGGGAAATTCCTCTTGGTTGTAAGCTTTCCCCGATTGTTCGTAAGCGGCTTGTTGTAGACTTGGAAGCAGCGGGTGATCTTCCTAATGATTTTGCGGAGGGCGGAGAGATCCTGTCTCTTAGGAATGAGCAATGGATTGGTGATGGTCTTGCCTTGAAGTTTTGGATACCAAGTCTGAATTGACCATACCGGAGCGATCAAGACAGTGGTAGTAGCATTCTCCTCCTGAATCTTGTGTGGGTGTTTGGAAAATACAACGGAGGGAGGAACAATCTGCCTGTCAGTTCCTTCCAGTTGAGAAGAAGAAAAATCAACCTTCCACGTTGGCAAATGGATCTGGACGCCAAGACACGATCCTCTCTGTCAATTGAGCCTTCAGACGAGTCGGAAACAGGTCTACCATAATAGAGCAAACTTTAGCGTGAACATGATCTTGGAAAGATCTCTAGCCGTGGCGTTGCTAAAATTTACTAGTGGGGAGGCACAAAGGGGACACCAGCATCTTATGGGGTCACCAGCTTTTAGTGGGGTGGTTTTTTGGGGCAAGTTTTTGTTAGCCTTGTTGAATATCCATTCATCTGGTTTTTTTTTTGGGGGGGGGCACCTAAGGGCACCGGGAATTTGTGGGGGGGGGGCACGTGCCCCCCCGTGGCTACATCATTGATCTCTTACGAAAGACACCATTCAGAGCGATCGTTGAAACCCTCAAGAGGATGTCTGCTGTTTGTTGTGAGCCCACCCCGAGTTTTGTTGACAGAGTATATTCTTCTCGAGGCGACAACACCAAATCTTTATCGCAAGTTGAGAGAGCTGCTTGGACCGGGTCCCCCTTCATTCAGACTACTGCAACAGAATTATCAATCTGAAGTCGGACATGGAGACCCTTGGGATTCACCAACAGGATTTAAGATCATGAACGCTTCAAACAACTCCACGGAATGTATTTGACTTGCCTACTCCAGAGATGACCATCGGCTGCCTGTATTCGTCTGCCCCGTGCAGGAGCCCTAGCCCAAAGTAGACGTATCTGTCTGAATTGCCAGGTTTGCTATACGACGATCGAAACGTGAAGATACGAAATCCACATTTCTAGCTGCTGACTTGCCTCTACAGAGGTTCTGAATGGCAGCCATTTTTCCGGTCAGAGCTTTTATTCCACAGAGATACACGTGAGTAGACCTTTTGTTCTTTCGCTCCACGACAAAAGCAGTTACCGGAAAGACATCTGCCATGCAGAACCTCTAAAGCGACAATAGAACTACGCCGTCCTTGTTGAGATCGCTGCAAAACGAATGTATCCTGTCTAACGGTAGGTTGCAATAAAAGATGGGCCCCGAAAAAACTGTTCGCGATGTTGCCGACTACCTGCCAAGGAAACTCGCTAGCTCGCGAGCTGTCCCTTCTTCCACTTTTAAGACCTCCTGGAAATGGTTGATTGTTTTTTGTCGATCTTTTCTTGATTAAATGAAAGAGACATGTGCGCCGACTGTACCACCCACAAACCCCAGAAACAAAATTTCTGATATACTTGCTGCGAGTTGACCTTCAGCATCAAACCCAGTTGCGGAGGGGGCCGGTCGCCAAATGTCTGTTACCCATACACTCCTGACATGATGTACCTAGAATTAGGATGTCGTCCAGATAGAAGATGCATCTGACACCAATTTCTCTCAGAGTTGCTGCTACTGGCTTCGTGATCTTGCAATGGCGATCTTGGTGATCTTCGCGACTCTAGATTTGGCGTGCTGGAAAATCCTTGACTACTTCTGAAAGGGTGACCAACATCTCTCCATGACAGCGAGCGGAAGACGAAATCGGTATAGGGACTGAAGAGCTGAAGGAGGGTACCATTTTGAAACTTTGATTTGCTTTCTCCGTTTCCTCAATATTTGTCATAAGTTAGTGGCTGCAGAGCTCACCCAAAGATGAGGAATTCTTCTTGAGATAGTCGACAGTTTCTTATTGAATACCTCATCTAAAGTACGCTGCCTAGACAAACCTGAACACTGACTAGCTGAGCCTAACAATATCAGGCCTGCAGCTGTATGACCCACGCCCATATCCCTAGAAATATAAGTGGGACATTCTGGATTAACTAATGAGTCATATACAGAGGAAGGAGGGGCAGAGATAATTGAAGCAAATGCTTATGAGAAACCTTCATCTTGTCTCAATACACAGAACAGATGAATTAGTTAAAGATTTTCTTGAGCTTAGCGGTAAGTTTAAGAGGATTAACAAATATTTTCTTACTCCTCCAAATACTACGTAATCGTTCAGCTCTTCCATGGGTTGCTCATTCGGTAATTTATGAGTTCTCGGGTCTAGACACCGAGAAATTACATGATCAGAAATAGGAATGCCTGGATCATTCTTGTAAGCGCTTTGAAACTTCACGCCACTCGTGCACAGACAGAAGTACATGTATGTGATGAGGCAGTTACAAATTCATTGACGACTCACGCTTCGTCGTCTTTGCTGCTTTGACCGCCTGACGCTCTCGGATGAAGCTTTCCTGGAGTGGAACTGGAGGCGGGAAACCCGGTGTGTATACATTAGTATACCAAAACGGGTATCGGACCCATCTGAAACAAAGGGAGCCAAGCTGCAGGCGATGGGAGAGTATGTATGTTTCTGTCTCCGAGTATGGGAGGCAAAAATTCCACTATCCCGGGGCCAGCACGTTAAATGGCGCGCCCCAAAAGGGAGAGTCCAAGAAGGGAGAGTCTGAAAAAGGCTGTTTGCCTGCCAGAATAGACGCCTACGGAGTGCGATCCGGGCGAGTTGGTAGCACTGGGTATGTGTGATGTAGCGGTCGATGAAGACGTCGGTATGGAGTCTGGGCCGGTGGAGACCAACATAGCAGACTGCCGCGGATGGAGTTTAGGCCTCAGGCAAAAGAGCTACAAGTCCACGACGGTGCTGGGCTGGGTGCTCTTCTCCGCCTCGGACAAGAGACAGAATCGACTCGCACGCATTTTGACCTCTCTCGCCGTTACTGCCAAGATGTCCAGCAGTGGAGGTTTAGAAGCTGTCATCGGAATCATAGATCTAGTACAATATCATTATGATTCCCCGTAGAATCCTTAATAGATCGATTGCGCCAGCTCAATTACGTGACTTATACCTGTAGTGACCTATAGTGGGTATCAATCCCATACGTGTGTTTTAAGCGTTGTTTACAAACAATGCAGCCAAGTTACGGTATAGTACCCAGCACATCAGTAGTACCGTACCTACCGTCGGCTTTATTTTTCGTAAATGATACTTATGAAACACTTATCTTTGGGCGGACGCCGTTTTATCGAGATTTAATACCCACGATAGGTCAGGTGACTTAACAGGCGCAATCGGTCTATTAAGCATGACTGATAACTTCGACGACGAACCAACAATCGTATGAAAAGGCTTTAGCTGTAAAGTTGCCCCGAAAAAGCGATCAGACACATTCACAAAAGATGACCGTTGAAGATGAAGATGTTGGGAGTACAGACCTTCTCCAATATCTCCATTGTGAAATCTGCGCAAATTCAAGATTTTCAAAGAGGGGATCAGATTGCGTCACGGGGGACAAAAAAATCTACTGCTAGGTGAATCTATCCGAAATCATCTAAAATAGTCGACGATTGTGATAAAGTTCAGAAGTTTTTAAAGCTATCACAATAAAGGCATTAATATACACCATATAACCACGAGGCTGTAGTGCAGACCACACTTCAAACTGGACGATGTTTCCTCGAGTAACAAAACGTTTCTCTTTTACCATGGCAACCCCATCCTCGACGTCTGGGAACCCTGCTGGCCCTGCTGGTCGTGCCTCAGACCCCTCTCAGAACGACAGCTGATGCCTTCGGTCTTCTTTACTGCCAGCCATTAAGACTCTTATCCGCATCATCGTCTCCCGTAGGAATTGATTATGCCCATTAACAATCGGCCAGCAGGGCTGTCATCAGGCGGCCGCTGAGTACGCGCTCCAACATAACGCGCTCTAATAAAGTCCAAACAAAATGTTTGTAATTCTCAACGGGGTTGGACAATAAGGTTTACATTTTAATGCGATATAGGCCCTAGTGTTGTCGTGCATTCATGGATCCACAATATTTTTTGGGGTGATGTCACTGTACTGACTGACATCAGGTATTATAGTTTATAATGGACTATCCCGTTAAATTTTTGCTAAATGTAAAGCCATTTTCTTGGGTAGTTTCTTATTCGGAATATCGGGGAGTTTTGATTTGCCACTGGCATAACCAAACGATCAGCAGCAATGTTGTAGGGCGCCCTCCTTTTCCTGGAGCTACAGCGGCATGCTTAAATAACCATGGAGGAAGGAGACACAGCAATAGGCTGACGTATGACTAGGACGCTTTAACTTTTCGGGGGACGGGCCGTTACAAGTGCCCACAAGACCAACACAAGACCCCAAGCCTGGATTCAAGTCACAAGCTTTCAAATGAACTCTAACAAAAGCATCGCTTTGTCAATGTTCACTCTGTTACTTAATATGTCTTGTTTTGTGCACTGCATGGTCTTGTGTCTGGTCTTGAAACGTCTGTCTTGACAACAACACTGTTATATCGCTAACTGAGTATCCTTTTGAGCTATGAGGAAATGGTGACTGATTATTAATTATTCCCTTTCAAGGAAATATAACCACTGAAGGCTTCTAAACCATCTTTGACGTGTTTCTATGTGTCTGATTATACTGGATATTCACTAATAGTGATTCACTTATCAACGGGGGTGTAACTGAAATGGATAATTCACGTAGTGGAATGGGCAGGGGCTCGCTGGGGACCTCATTTTGGTTGAAGGATAGTTTTTATAAATATAAAAATGTGTCTCTCTTTCATCCTATTGTTTCCTCTCCTCCCACATTCTGGGCGGGGGTTCTCAGGTGGTCACCCGTAACACTGTTTCGACCACTGTTCGCCACACAGTACTGTTGATATAAATCTGTGTTCATTTTAAACAGCATGTTTCTGCTTGGCAGGTTGTGGAAGTGATTCATTTTTTCGTAGTTGGTCATATTCATGAGCCATTCTGTATGTTAACTGTCTTCCAGGCCACAAAATGCAGCTCGACCCGCTTGTGAAATGAAACCAGCGCTGGCCGTCAATAGCGCCCTCTAGAGTCAACAAATGCCCCTGTCACCTAGTTTAGCATTTCGTAGGCAGGTTAGGAAATCCGAAATAAAACTTGTTTCACCCCGACGTTCCACCCCACCCCCTTCAGCCAGGTTCGAAACGTACTGTCCCCAATCCCCTGATAAAAAAATGAAACCACCGACCCTGTTTAATCTGAAAATAACAGAACTGACTGACTAGTGGTTAGCCAAAACTGAAATTGAATGTCCGGAGAGCTAGAGGTTGGTCAATAAAGACAGTACAAAGATAGCAAAGCCAGACTTCGGCCAAATTTACAAAATTGTATTTTAAAAAAACTCGAATACACGTGTCATTTGTCAAATAAGTAGATATTTAAATCACTCCACCCACCCACCCCAAAAATTTCAACGTACAAGGTGTTTGTTAGAATTGCAATTTCTTATGCAACCAAGTACTAAAACTCTACTGATAAAGGTTAAAATTATGAATTTTTTTGACGTTTCTCACGTATACAAGAAAGTGAAGTTTCATCCTAGACGTGTTTCCCCCCTTTGGTCATTTTACTCAGTCAGAAGTCTCGGTAAATGGTGTGGCTCCGCTGTTGGATATCGGAAAAAGTAAACTAGAACCAACTTTATGATTTATTTCCAATTGCGTAAGATATTTTAAGCGAACTTGAAGAGGGAAATAAAATCTCGAGCTGTCCCAAATCGCGACCGTAGACACGCACGCCTCCGAATTTGGGTGCAGTCAGCTCGGCCGTACGCGCACGTACGTGTATGTGGAGCGGAGAGCGCCCGCTTGTTAATTGCCCGGACCGATCCACAGCATATCCGGGGATGCTAGATAAATTTTTGTCCACAAGCGTTCTACCGACAGCAACCAGAATGTTTTCGGTGCTGAAACTGCTGAACTGATACTCGAGAAATGATACAGATATACAAAACTGAACTTTGATTCGGTCTTCGATATCTTTGGACATCTGCCCGGCAGACGAGACGCTGGGTGACTCCGAATTGTGTGGGCGTACGTCACACACACGCAACATATACACACGGCTCTATTATTTCGTGGTAGCTCATGTGTGAAGTCAGCCGTGTGGGTTCAATTCCGTCTTTGCATGCAAGGTGATATAATGATGTGTGGTGTTAGAATGCACCATGCTGTGGGTGCATTGTGAAGCCTTTTATTTGGTGTGCAACGTGTACATTATAAAGCTGGCTTTCCCGTCAGATCACCTACCCCTTGCCTAGGCCCACTTCCCTGGAATCGTCGTTGCCACGTATTGTCAGAATTGCAGTGCTGGTCGGCACTGGTAGTTTGCGTCGGCGGCAACTCCAAGTGCGCCAACTTTGGAATCTTTATCGAGTGTTCTTGTCTGCGTGTTTTTGCTCGTGAGATTTCACTGTTTCTCAACCGTGTGTCTGCCCGTGTTGTTACAGGAATTTCGCTGGGCAACGTCGGTGTGTCCGGCCCCACCGATCCACCGGCAGCACCGCTGACGCCCGCCGGCAACAGCATGGGCAGCCTGACCGAGCTGCAGAAGGCGCTCCGCCAAAAAGAGGAGCGCATACGACACCTGGAGGACTTGCTCAGGCAGCGGGATGAGCAGGTAACGGAGCTGCAGTCCAAGCTGGACAAGTTCCAGTCGGTCTTGCCCACCTCCCCGTCCCTGGTCAACATGATGGGGCGCACGCCCCGCAACAAGCGGGCCCTGGGCATCTCGGCAGAGCCCCAGGCTCTCAGGTCGGCCAAGGAGATGGCTGCCCAAGAGTTCAAGAAGTACCCCAAGTCAAAAGGGTAAGAAGATCCCAGTTCAACTTTTCGTTTTGTTGGTGGCATTCTTTGTCGATGTTCACCTTTCCTAGTTGCTTTTTATTAATTATGCCACATTTTATGAGCTGCATTGGTCATGTGAAATTTCATCGATTTCTATTTCAGTCAGAAATATTGAATTTTACCTCCGGAGGTATTAAACAAGTGCAGTAGCAACCTGTTAGAAATATTCTATGCATACTTGTACTGGTTCCTAAATTGTTTCTATTATTAAACTGAAAACCCAAGTTTCACATTGCATGTGTTCTATGAACCTGATGAAAAGTCATCTTGCTCCTCTGTTTTTGCTCAAAATAAAGTCCTTAATTTTTGTGAATATAGAATATGTTTAAAAATAAACAGCAGAAAGTTATTTAACCATGCTTGAACTTGAAGCACCTGTAATTTAAGCAGGAAACAAAAAGTATGATGTGTTCAAAGACAAGGGGAAAAATGTTGTAAAAAGTTTAATTTATAATCAGTTTTTTGTAAATGCACATGCCTGTATAGTGGCGGATTAAGAGGGGGGACACCAGGTGTGAGCCCCCCCCACCCCTGCACAATTTTAAATTGGGGCCATTGCATATTACATGATGACTATTGGCTTCACACTTCACAGTCACATTTAACCCTCCAAGTGAGTAACTTTGCACACCTGCTCCCCTTTTTGAAAATTCTGGATCCGCCCCATGTTTAAGGAATGTGTCTGCTCATAGGTCTACTGAACTGGTACTGTTCCCTGATTTTGTAAGGATGTGGTACCTATGGAAAGCTCTGGCTGTAGAATTTATGAGTTAGATCTTGAAGCCATTTGGAATAATGCTGCTAGGTTTAAATTCTCGTGAGCCTTTTAGTGCTCTGGCTGAACTTTTTTAATACAGGCGATTCACAAAAGCACACCTCCAAGACTTGCAACCCGTTGACCAAATTGCAAAATCCGTTGACCCAATGCGCGTTTGGAAAGGGTCGACAGATTTCGTGCACTGTGATTGGCCAACGCGTTGTAAACCCTTGGAGGCGCGCTGTGGTGAATCGCCCATATTGAAGCACTGTGAGAATCAATCCGCAGCGAGTGGGGACAAGAGAGAATGTGTTGGGTGGGAACTCGTTATGTCCTCGCACAGGTTGATTTGCGGATGCATGGCATGCTCAGTGCTGCCAGGTAGTGCCGGGACTGTAGCCTTGTGAAAATTGGGACCAATCTATCGTACAGGTTCATTAGCTTATCTGCATATATCCAAAGATTGAACTGACCTATCAATGTTAAGAATCCAAGGAGAGGCACTGAAAACAAACATTTCAGGGGAGTCAGGTTGGCGTAATGTCTCTTTCCTCACCCTCCACCTCTGAGGGCCCGGGTTCGAATCCAGATCGGTCCACATGTGGATTGGGTTTTCAGTCCCTACCCATGGGTTTTCCCCGAAACAATTTATCCGGGCTTTTCCTCCCACCTCTTAAACTGAACATTTCCTCATTATTTTCTTCTCTCATTATTAATTGGCACTAAATGCACTGTTGGATGAATATATAAATTAGCTTTACTGTGTTTTAAGCATTCAACTAAGCGCAACTTCAGGTGATGCCTATTGCAAAGCTGCCCACAGCATACATGTACGCACAAGTGTGTATTTGCCTGCAACTGGGGACCCCCTATTGTTCCTCTTTTGTTTGTACTTTTTTTTAGAAGACCACCCACATGTTTTGTACACAGTTGTCAATCGGGGACCCTCTGTCAATCGGGGACCTAATTGTCCTCTATTGTTCAAGGTCCCCAATTGAATGCAGAAACAAACTCATGTACAACCCATACCCACTACACATAAACACACTTCTCATTGAGAAGTTGAAGATTCCGGAGATTTTATTCAATTGTAATGACCCCCTTGCACAAGTAAATCCATATTTTAGACCTGTTTGTTGACGTCGTGTTTATTTTCTTGTAGCCATAGGCTGGTTCTGTTTGTTTTCAGGTCAAAGCATTTCGTTTTATTTGTTAACAGAGTATGTCAGTCTATGAGCGCATACCTGTTACAGACTTGTCTCTTCAGTACCGGAGGGGAAAAAAATTATCAGTTTGCCAACCTACCACGTCATTCATCATCCATGTTCATGTAGTGTGTGATCTTGTAAATGATTAAATGAACTAATCTTTTATTCAGGGGTTCACGAGCATTGACGTGGTGGTAATCTAACGCTTGGCCTCAAATATTAGTGATAGAGTTCTGCAGCACCTCTTCATGTTCGGAAGATGCCTGTTGGCATTTCACGGAGCGTGTAATTTAATGTAATTTTCACATGATATCTGCACTAAAAGTATTACAGTAATGGTTCCAGTGAAGTTCTTTGAATCTTCCTTTCTAAACATTCCCGTTCAAACTTCATATCTTCTGTTATTTCTATCTTGATAACAGTTGCCGCATGCTACAGTTCAATGCACTATTCTGTTTAAACAGTAACAAAGCTTACATTGGTCGCGTAAACTGTGGACATAGAAAAAAGTAATATTGGCCATTTTCCACCGAGCTTTCCTTGTACCAGTATCAAGAAAGTAATCCAGACATGCATAGGTCTACATCATACATGTACATGTAGTACAGTTCTGTTATCGGACTTCGCATGAACCGGTTATGTACATGTATCACAAGTGATAAGTATACTATACGTATATTGTACATGTACATGTACTGTAGATTCATGAGGAAGTTAAAGTTTTCAGAAACAAAAGAAAAATAGGATACTATTGTGTGCTGTAAGTACTTGACTCTCCAGTTAAAAGTATCCTGATCTAATTTACTGCCGAATGCCAGGGACATCTTCAACAAGCATGACATCACATTACCAGGGTTACATGCACACAAATGGGGTACATATCAGAGGAACACACAAATGCACTGATTGATTCTGTAGCCCTGCTAAGTCTGGTGTGGAGGTGTGCAGGTCTGCCTGGTGTGATGTTTGACCTTCAGGTCAAAGCCTGGGATGACGGGGAGTGTCTACACATGAGGTAAACTTCCAGTGGGTACAACCAACCTGATTCCTGCCGCCTCCACTATTTATGTGGTGGTAGGCCTAATTGGATATTAGGGGTAAGACAGTTGGGACTGATTTGTGGGAACAAACATCTATCCTCATAATGCTTTTGGTCCCATGTACACTGTACATGTGCTCAGTTGTCCTGTGTAGGAATACACAGACCAGGTAGTCCCAATAACCCAGGATGTACATGTACATGTGTATATTTCAGTATGTACATTTATGTATGGAAGTATACATGTACAGTACATGTACTGGTATGGTGTGTGCTTTCACAGTTCCTTTAGAGTTTACATGTGCTAATACATGTACTCAGGGGTACAACAAGCAGAGTTCACTGTGACGAAAGTTCACATAAATATGTGGCCTTTACTCCCCGGGGTTCACAACAAAACAGAAGCCATTGAAAACACAATACAAAACTACCTGCACTGACCGTGTGTTAGTATAACCCGACTAGGAGAGCCTCATTCAGGGCAGTGTGTCCAGACAGGGCACACGTACATGTATGTACACGTACAGTTTCTACATCATAGAAAGGGAGGAAACGAGATGTTGTGTTTTGTGAATGCCCTTGCTTCATTAAAATTTGTCTAATAATGAAATGTATTCTCCGCGGAAGAAAAGGATCCTGTCAGAAACTGTGAACCCAGGGTCAGGACAAACAAACCAAACCTGCTCAGCGTACAAAGGGCGAATAACTGTTGCCTGCCGGGACCATTGTTGAGCCGACAATTGCCGCATCGTTATCCATTGGCAACTCAACACGCAGTGGCTGAATCTATTTTAGGGGTGGTTACGTACACAGGCCGAGTGATAAATGCTCTTCAATATTGTGGCTCTCTTCATCATGTGCCAAATAATGGCCGAAAGTGATAAATAGCCCCGACATATATTCTCTGGGATGGCAGAGAGAGAGCCTTGTCACTCAGAATCAGGTATCCATACGGGGTTTTGTTTTTGACTCTGCAAGTTAGCTGTAAATTGTACGTGATTAAATGGACCTTCACATAGAGGAAATCAAGCAATGAACACCTATTTGAGCATGCATTCGTTGCACAAGAAGACTTATAGGAAGTAGCGTGTAATAAAAAATACACTTTGTTCCATTCCACTTTTCTGGTACAGCAACAGTGATTGCTGAGTAGTGAAGTCTTGTATCACAAGTGCATGTGAGCGAGTGTGACTTATACATCTACTAATACAAAAAATGAAACAGCCGATTAAACTGGCTGCATGGCACAAAACTTATCATGAATGTGATGCAAGGACATGGGCTTGGTTTATTTCAGGTGGATTTTTCGGTTCTGGCTCGGCACCGCAACCTATGAACGATGTACTATTGAAATGCATCTCGCGGAGTTCTCTACTGTACACACATAACATGTTTCTTGCAGTGAGTGGTGGTCATTGTGATCGGTTCGCAAAATTAGAAGTGGGCACTCGCCCACTTCATTTCTGGTAATAGCCAACTAAGGCGGTCTGTTATTGAAAGGGAACAGAAAGAGTAAAGAAAACGGAAAGTCCTTGTGTGTTCATCGGAGCGCACACTCTGTCTGCATTGTCCGCCCATTTTTCTGCTTGGATTAGGGATTACCACAAGGCATTGTTAGTTTGCAGCATGGTTTCAATGTACACACGCGCACATAGGCGCAGTATGTAGGTCCAGGGCCCTCAGTGGTTAATATGCACAACCCAGTTGACAGAGCTGAAGGAGGTAGATAGTGGAATGGATCCAAAGCAGCCAGCGTCTCCAGGCGCAGCGAATATTAAGTCCCGAAGTGGAAGCATCTCCAGGGGACAATATGGACTTTGAAATCAATTTTTTTTTCATGTAGCTGGGCTGTGGTGTTTTTTGTGAAATCCACTCACTGAAATTGCACGTCAGTATAATTTGCATCTTTTAAAAGGAAATATTATTGAGGTCTGGCTGAAGACCCTTTTGTCGTGTACCATTAATATGATCCACAACCTACATCAAGACGTGGATGCGCAAATCTGAAACTTTGCCATGAGTTTCCTTCAAAGAAAATTCCCAGCAATTTCCTAGCTGTGCACAGTGAATTAGGCTGAATTGGGCCGCATAATCTTAGCCACACAGTGCACACTCGATTGTGTTGCATGTGAATACAGTTGATTGAAAGTATCAGTGCTCTATGCCAACATCTGCGACTTTTGCAGAATTCGCACAGACCGGGCATGGACAAGCCATGGCATCAACAGACTCCGGGGCGACTGACAGCTGACGAGGTGCCGTTATTCACACGCCGCACTCTAAAGTCTTCTCACCAAAGCAAATGGGCATTTCATTTGACGCAGTGATGGCATTACTGTAGCCAGGCAGACGGCCAGAAATTTCGTGTCACTTAGCCGTGAATTTATTGATTCAGTGCATTATTTATCAGAGTCATGACTATTAAATGGTTCGCCAATGTGTGAAGAGTACTTGGTGCACAGATTTCATGAATTAAAAATATTTTGAAAAATGTTGACTATCCAGCTGAACTTTTCAAGTCTCCTTTGAAGGAAGAAGGTTTTACAAAACAAACTGAAATAAAAAAAATACCAGTAAAGAATATATGTATTTGAACGTACATGGACATTCAGAAAGGATTTACAGCGTAGGTTTTGAAGTAAGCGCGTCTGATCTTCTGAAATGCATTACAGCATTATAAGCTCAAGATCAAATTAAAATGTTGTTCAACATTCCCAACATTTAATTAAAGATGCGGTACAGCTTGTAAGCCTTCAGCTTCCTCATTTTTTCAAATGTGTAAAGGGGAATCCTCATTGGCCTGTGGTAGTGTGCTTTTCAAACTACATGTACCTGTAAATCCGGATCTACCGGTACAATGTACATATTTATGTACACATATCAGGATGCTACTGTATACGGGATGTGATACACACCGAAAGAGTCCATGAGAACCACCGCACCAACGGCAGTGGAACAATTTTCTAAGTGGGAGGGTGCAGTTTTGAAACCATCACTGACACATTAGCCATCATTGGATCCATTAAGCCCCACATATCATAGGACTTGTCCCCCTCTCCTCTCTTACTGAGCTTCAAACAATTTTCTTCAAACAATCCCAGATGGTACATGTACATGTACCGGTATCACAATACATGTACATGTACATGTTCCGGTATCACAATACATGTACATGTTGCGGTACATGTATGTACTGTACACAAATTTGGTTTATCAGTGTGTCATTTGAATACAGAAAATACATTGTAAATCATACATTAGTTTCCTTGACATGACTATGATTCAGATACAGTGCCTTTACTGTGAAGGTACATGTACTGTACATGTACCATTACACGTACATGTACTTCACAGCGCATTGAAGCCCACCGCCTAGTTTAGTTTTGTAATGGGCACTGGTCTATAGCAGGCCGCACATGAACCGAAGGGCGTAGCTATTGTACCCACAAAGTCACTTATTAATGCTTCATTGCCGGAGCAGGAAAATATTGATCAGAGTGGCAGTTTCTGCAAGTAGCTGTGGGCTTCATACAGAACAGGTACATGTACATGCATGCATTGCCATTTTTTTTTTCCATTTTTAACCGAGCACTGGCACCACTAGAGAGGAACAACAAGTGGATGATGTACACAGATGCTCATGAGCATAATGCATTTGTGTTTGTCAAAACTGAGTGCAGAGTTTGTTCCTTCAATTTAACATTGACACTTATGTTTGGAAGGAAGGTTACATTTTGCCAGTCAGATGTTTTGCCAATGTTGCCGAATCATCCGATCATCGGTTGATCCCTAATTTTTATAAAGTTTTCTTCCAAAATTAAACAAAAGGCAATTCACAAGCTGTGAGATTAGAATTGGGGAAATGCTTGGCTCATATTCTGGAACTTTTGGCTGGTACTTCTGTAGGACTGCGTACAGTGCCTAGGCCTGTGCTTTGCAGCTCAGAGTTGCCAAGACTTACCGGTAGGTGTACATGTACTGTATATATGGTACATGTACATGTGTAAAATGAACATGTACCTATACATTAAATACATGACATCAAATACATGTTCATTATGAATATTAAATATACATATTATATACCAGTAGTATGTTTTGGCTTCTTGTGTAAACTATACACATCCGTGGGTGAAGGACACCTTCAGCCTAAAAAGGAGGGTGACATGTAAGAACACTGCGCATGCACTGGTACCATACATGTACCTGTATGTAATGCACATGTATATACGTGTACATGTAAACTGGTGTACCCATCCCCACCCTGGAACTTCTTTACAGTTGTGGACTTCAGTCCACTTGACTATTTGGGACCAGCTGACTGAGGTCAGTCACACTGACATTGAAGCAGACTTATTGGTAATTTGTAAAATGCAAAATGTAATTTTAAGCTGCTGCATACTGCGGGCTGGCTGTAGTGGAAATACCCTGATTGAAGGAGTTACAGGACCAACCCCGGTAACCTTTTGATCTCTGCAGAATCTGTCTCAGTGGCAAAAACTGCATGTTTCTGCTCGTAGGAGAGATTGTGCTCAGATAAAAGCATCAGGCTCTCTAACTGTGAATAATCTTTAGAAAGGTCAATTCAGTCCCCAGCTCTGAATGTACATATAAAACTTTCCGAATTGAAATGTTTCTTTTTCTAATGTCATAATAGTCTGAATAGAAGGCTGTCAATGTGGGTAATTCACAGATGCTCATGGGTAAATGTTTACTGGTACACAGTTACATGTAATCTGATGGAAGCAATCACCAAGGCAGGGACTAATCCTGGGCTATTCAGTAAGGTACTCCTGCACCGCCTTAATCTGCCATTTGTTCACATGATTTGGCCCAGTAATTGAGCTCACTGGGATTGTACACAAAGGAGATTACATTATACTTTTTCTTGACTTTCCTGACCTTCAGTAACCCTTGCAAGTTTTGAAGAGGTTTGGAGAGGAGAGTGGGCCTGCATCATGGATGATCCAAAATGTGACATTGAGGAAATGAGTCGAAATGTTCACACACAGTTTTTTTTCTCTCACTCTGATAGTGGTCTGTCCAAATCCTGCCTTTGAATAAACAGTCATTCAAAGGTGTGCCAAACATCCATGTAATACGCGTAAAGTGTCTTGACTGCCCATCGGTGGCAGGCCATAGTGTAGATCCTCCCATAATCTTTTAATTCCCACTCGATGAGTGAACTTGTAAACCACCCTCCAGTTTTCTGGCATCTGGCACCTGGCACAAGTCAACGGACTTTCTGAAGGTGTTAGAAATAGAAACGTTAACCATTCTAATGCAGCGCATTGCAGTTGTACCGGAAAGTTAATCAGGGAGAGGGGAAATCCTTGTCACGCTTTCTCTTTTCCAGGAAATCTTTTTATTTTAATTTCACAACATGTGAATTTGTTGAGGCAATTTTCTAAAGTGGGAAACTATTTTTTGCACCTTTTCCCACAAGTGAGAAATATTTTCATGCCTTTTCCCACAAGTGAGAAATATTTTCATGCCTTTTTCCCACAAGTGGGAAAAAAGTTTCACCCTTAGTGAAATGGGAACCTGAATGGGTGCGTGAATTCTTTTCACAAAATTTCCACCTTAAACAGTGCCAACTTGCAGTCGCATTGTACTGCACCAGGGGCATGGTACATCTCCAGGGTAGCTGATGGGTGAAACATTTGAGCTCTATCCGTGGTTAATCCATCAAGCCTTTATGCAGTCTCTGGCAGTTGACGTACACGTAAACACGTACCCATCACATGCTTCAATGGGGTTCCAATTGTTTTTGTTTTGTTTTTACACCCACACAGTGTCTGGCAAGCCCTAGGAGGTAAACTGTGCACGTAGATGTACATGTACAGTACATGTACAGCAGGGCCCTATATATAGGCCAGTACACTCACCGTATCAAAATACCACTCCACAGCAGGGCCACTGAGTATTGAAAAAAGACTGAGTTCTGGTGAGAAACATTGTTTGGATAGCTTACAGTTTTCAGTCTAGTTATTTGTGGCATTTTGTAAGTTGGCTGATATCTCTTGCCTCCCCCCTTACCCAAAATATCAAGTTTTTAATCAAAATAATGCTGTCCACAAGTGGCAAAAAACACAGCACATTTAAAAAAAAAATCTTGAGATTGTAAAGCAAACACAGACTATCCAATTCATCAGTTTGGGATCGTGTGCTGCATACATGTACAAGGTTTCAGAATCACAGCCCCGTAATTTGCCTTGTCCAGTCCCTGCATAAAGTTGTATTTTGTTGGTGGAACATTGCCAAAGTAAAGCATAAAAAGGATCCATTTGATGAGTTGAACAGTTGAAACTGGGACTCGTGGGAGCAGTCCTTCAAATATTTTGGACTTTATTGTATGTTGCAGTGCAATCAGGCCTTTGAAAATGAATAAGAAGCATATGATGTAATGTGTTAACCGATTAAGTGCCAACAGCCGAAATCTTCAACAACTATAAATGACATTGTCACATGAGGCAATATCCCGCAGTAATAGATTGTGCATGCAAAATACATTTGATAACAATCAGTGTAGATATACAGGTCTATGTGGCTGAAGGCAACATTGTCACGGGGCAGCGTTGGCTGAATGCAATTTACAGTTTACACTGAGCGGCATGATTTGGCATTGGCTTTTTGTAATCTGCTATCGAGGCCAAACCGCACTTGCTGGGGGAAGGGGGACTCGTGATGTGTTGTGCAACTCTTTTGTTGTGGGTTTTGTAGGCGTTCACAGTCGTTATTTCTCCATACCCTCTTGAATAGGTTCATTACGAGACTGCTGGCGCTCATTGTGTTTGAGGTTGAAAGTCACCGGTACGACGTAAACCCCCCAAATACAAGTAGCATACATGTACATTTACAGTGACGTCAGTGCACCGAGATTTTGCGAGCAATGTGCCGCACATGAACTGTCCATTATTGTATTAATTGTTACCCTTCTGTTCATCTCTGTATGAGCAACTACTTTTACAAGAGAATTTAGACTAGAATTGAAAGTCTCATTTGTAGTAAATACCAGCCGTGATCGTGTTGTTAGTTTCATCTTTGGCTTCATTTGTTTAACTAGTTCAGTTGTGAGATCTTGTTTCAGGAAAAAAAAACATGTACATGTACCGGCACCTGAAATTTCAATGCTCGGGCGAGGTGGGCCACATGTATGGTACATGTACGGCAGTATATAATGTACATACATGGGCTTAGTGGTCCACTTTAAAGTTTGGTTTCTGGCGCACTCCCGAAAGGATGTTTTGGAAGGTTGTTGTTTGACTGATGCCTGTCATCTGATGCTACGGAGTATGTGTACCAGTACCTTCATTTTACCGACGGCTTCTGTTCATCGTGTGTTTTAGACAAGGCTGTTGTCCCATGCCATGTGTGTGGCAGGATTGCTAAAAATTCCTGGCTGATTCTGCGGGGAGAGGAGATTTCTAATCTCTGACCAGGGCCCACTGTATACTATAAAAAAATAAGATTGATGGCTTGTACAAATTTCTGTTCACAGTGCCCTGTTACTGCCCAGCTTTCTGTTTTTTACATCAGCTCTGTGTATGCATGTTAGGAATACACAGTACATGTACATGTACATGTGTAGGTAGGACCACAGTATTTATGGTAATCCAAGGCAGGAGGTCATGCACTCTGGAACCATAAAAAAAATCCTGACTAGTGGTGGTTTCTGTACCAGTATCACTGGAAATCCTGACCTTGCACATTTCCCTCTAGCCCGGTTTACGATCAAGGATTATATTCACAGGATAGGAATGGATACGGTGCGTGTAGCACTCTTGGGGCTTTACGTCAGGAGTAAATAGCTGTAAATAAGTGAAGGAGAGGTACTTTTGTCGTGTTACCCCTTTGAGCAAGGATTGTATTCTTACTTTCCTGTCTGGGGACACGCAGGAATATGACAAACCAAACCAGTTGTTCTTGTCAGCAAAATCACTTCAGGGCTTGCAGAAGTGACAGCAATGTACAAATAGGCCTTTCTATAAATTTGGGGGTCCAAATTTGTTCCTATTCCCGTTGCGTCTGGCGTATGATTTTGTAAGTTTAGAACCCGTTCTTTAATTTCCAAGAGTGTAGGCTAATGAGCAGTGTTGTAGCTACACCGGTTGGGGATCTCCATCACAGCGTTCGACCGCCCGTCACTAAGCTTGATGAAACAGCCTACTGACTGGCACAAAAATCCTTAAAAATCTCTGGAAAAAACATGGGTGAAATGAAAATTTCATTTTTTTACCTGGAAGAATTTTTTAAAAATTGAACTCTTAATCAATTTGGAAAGAAACACTCACCAAAAAAGCGACCTAGAGTCCCCTTAAGTGGGCCCCTGGACCCCTGGCCATGACCTGCACAATTGTAGTTGCCTCACTCCCTCAGTTCCCATTACTAAAATTGTCCTGCACTAAAATACGGCTGGCTATAACACTGGTAATGAGAGCCTGTGATGCAAATTACCCCTCCGTACCTGCCACCCGAAATGAAAGTGGTTTGAAGTCAATTTCTATATCCCTGGTCAAATTACACAGGTCAGGTGTAACAGGGACAGAAAGACTTCAGATCCCAAATTTATAGAGTGACGCAAGTGGCTCAGGGAAAGGAATTAGGACCTACTACATAAATATGAAAAATGTATACATGCACTGTGAATCTATAGAACTTCATCGTGTGCAAGTTACATCGTGAACATTACTTATCAGTACATGTACTTCAATGTCAGATGGTCTATTGTACCAACTCTCCTTTTTTTCAGGGGAAACTTCCTTGCTATGGAAGTGTCCTTCATCCTTCATGGTCTGCTAGCAGTTTATATTAATATTTCAATGAGCATGGAGAAATCCTGGTGGGAAGCATGACCCATTAATATGCAGAATCGTGGTCACCTTGAGCTTGAGAATCAACGTATGAGCCATGGCTTGTATGCCGAATATTATGGTCTATTTAAAATATTCAGTACACTAAAAAGGACCAACAAGTGGAACTCAGAACTCCTTGAACCCCCCAGCCCACGGGCCTGCAGCAGCTGGGGGCATTTCAGGGTAAAGAGATGAATGTCCTGTGAGTTGTGACTGGCTTCTGAGGACCTGTGATGGACTGAACTGTGTCACAGTGGATGGAATATCAGTACTCATGACAAATTTCATGATTGTGACCAACAACCCCTTTTGTCATTAGGGGGTGCTGGAGTAACGTCATACTGTCCTACTTAAACCTTGTTTAAACCTGGGAAAAACTTTGCTGGACAAATTAATCAATATTCATTGCCCGTAAACCGACATACATACTTGTACAGTATGGTGATGTTTTTCACTTGGGGGGGTCCACTCTTCAGAGAGGGGGAGATGCTGGTAGGCAATGCCTTCATTAGCGCCCTGTACGGAATTTGCACAATTGTGTAATGTTTCAAAGAAGCAAATGTCCAGTCACCAAATTATGATAAGCCAAGTGGAATTGTAAATTTTGCTAGCACCTTGTGCAACCCAACTGCAAGGAATCCCACTGAACATTCCGTTATTTATGTGCTTGTGTTCCTCTTAGGTATTAAGAAATTTAGAGGAAACCCAAAACATATTTTTTATTCGGGAACCTGCAGTTCTGAGGACTTTTTAAAAGAAAAAAAAGTGTCAACCAATTTTACAACATTTACAGCAAAATGCAAGTAAACCTGTATTTAGACAACAGAAGTGCTGAATGAGAGCTGACTGTAGCCCAGCTGTTGTCAACTATACTTTCTTGTTTCAACTTGCTGCAGGATGTTTTTTTTCCCACATTAAGAGGGATGCCTGGGTCCCATTGCAAAGTCGAAACACCAACAGCTTCCAGCGTACATGCAATGGGACATGAATGCCCAGTGTCATACATACAAACTTCATGTACCACACAGTTTCCGTCATAACAATTATCAACAATCATTTATAGAGCATTTATAGAACTCTATTTGCAGAGCTCTTCTGTCAGGATCAAAGTGCATCACTGCGGTAACAACACTTATGAACAAAAACAAGAACACAGGGAAGTTAGAAATTCAGGATGAGATCCTCCGATTGTGAAAGCAGATATGTAATTGTAGGTTTTGCAGCATTTTTTTGGCAGCAGATCTGGACAAATGGTGAACCTCTGATGGGGGCCGGGTAGAGGGAGGGAATGGTGTTTTGTTCTTGTGGAAAAGTGTAGGAAACTTTTCAAATCATTGAAATCATTTTAAAAGCGCCGCTCTTGTAAGGAAGCATGCGGTCATCTTCACTCGTTTGCAGTTTGAAACGTTTCAAGTAGACCTGCACTAAGAAAAAGGGGCTGTGAAGTCGCCCAACTCACAGGTGCCGTGTTTGATGCGAAAACTCCGCAGCCCACATCGCAGCAAGCAGAAAAATTGTTACCTGTCAACAAAGACTGTTGTGTTTTGCCAGTAAGTCAAAAAAGGCAAAGTCTGCAGACCAGTCAAATTACAGTAATCTTATCTAGATGCGATATTTCAAGTAACAGTTGCCAAAGCATGCACAACACCAGGAAGGTGAGTGCAGTGATGAGTCTGGTCAAACTAAGACACAGACACGGATGTTGGCATTATGCTTTGATAGCTGTTATTACATTTCAAACCTAATCATTTCTGGATACATCTATCAGTGTATTTATGTGTTAATACATTGTAATGTCGACAACAACACAAAACGCGAGTTGCTTGTACACAAATACATGTAACGCATCTGGTTGTGGGATTTGTACCTTTATCAAGAACTGTTAAAAACAGGTGAAAAAAAGAAATTCAACCATGCCTCTGCTTAGAGTCTGAAGTCAAAGATCTACACTGAATGAAACAAGTATTGCCAGACTTGGTGTCTATTTCACTTTGTCCCTATTTACTCTTTACCAATTGTTGTCAAGAAGACTAATCTTTGCCTCACAGCCACCAAACGTGTCAAAGTCACAGTGATCATTATGTGCCACACCGTGTGAGAATTTTTTCCAGTACAGACGGTGTGAGACAACAGCTTGTAAACAGGGCCAGGAAGTGATCTGCATGATCATTGTGTTTTCCTGAAGGTTTTGCTTTTTTTTTGGCCCCATGTCTTCAACACCCCACAACCTGTTCTTCACGTCTTTCACAAGGAGAATGAAACTGGATTGGAACCCTAGCATGATGTCCGTTTTTAAATGAAAATCAACGTCGGTTCTCGTGTCAAAACTGAACGTCCATCCATTTTTGACTTTGAAAGGTAAAAACAACTTTGTGAGAACATACATGCAAATTGCTCAACTGTTTTTTGTTTCTCGACATGCAACTTGCCTGCTAATTATACATGTGTCAAATATTTTAGATGTTAAAACACTGACAGGAATTATCGGACTATCGCAGAAACGTGCCGATGTGTTTGGCTTGTTATATTGTGTTTTGTGTCACATATAGACAAGTCAGCTGTTTGTTTAACATTTCTATAATTGCCAACCCAAGATCGAGCATAATGTATCATTTCTCCACTTTCAGTATTGTGGCTCATTTTCCATGGAGAAGAGCCTCAAATGGCTCAAATATCCTTGTGAGAACCCCTGAACACTTAGCACAGGCTTCAATTCACCAAAGATAGTCTGGTGCTAAGGCCGATCACACAAACTTACAAACTGTGGCAAATATTCAGAGAAGAAAGATACACACTGTTTACTGTTGTAGGCCTGCAAATTAATGCATGAAGGCGATACCTTCAAGCTCCACATGTCACAATGATGTTTATACATGTAGGTACATGTACAACAGGTTTCATCTACCTTAAAATGAAAGGACAGAATCATTGCTCGGCAAACATTTCGACGTTCTGAGGCAGAGCACGTTGAGGCTACACCACCCACAAGTCACGTTTTGTACGTCAGTGGGTGGATAGTTTTTTGGAATTCTGGAATGGGGAAAATCCATATCATCCCTTGCCTTGCAGTTAAACCAATATTGCGTTCATGTGTTTGCATACATATATGGATGCGCACGGCAGTCAGAGTAGGCCCCCCCTCCCTCCTGTAGCACTCTCTTTCCAGTCAGGCCCGGGGCAATGCATTTGTAAGTCTTTCACCGTTGCCTCATGATAGCTGGGCCAATCTGATTTGGGGAAATACAAATTGAATTTTGGCGGTTCCTCGTCGCGCATCTACGGGTGCCGGGCAGCGCGCATCCCTTTGCCGGGGAAACCGGATCGTCTGTGGCACCGCCCGAGCCTCGCCGTGTTTTCACTGTACACAAATGCCACGTATGTGATGCAGTGTTCCCAGGCTTCCAAATGAAATTTCTCTCAGGATAGCAATGATTAATTGCCGCCACAATCGTGGCCAACATTTTGATGAGCCTTTCTTAATTTAGTGGCACGTTTGCCTATTAGAAGTTGAAGTTTATTAGGCCCCCCTCGGCAGTCATTCTCCGCATTTATTTCCTCCAAGATCAATAGAAGAAGCTTCCATCGCCGTACATGCACAGACAAGAAATTAAAAGAACAGTTTAAAATCCTCTCTCTGGCAGACTCATTCATCACTTCATCCCAAAATTGCCAGTCACGTATGAATGTATGAAGCAAGAAAAGGCAAGAAGACTGAAGCACTGACAAAGTGACAGTGTGATGCTTGTGATACCGTGGAGAAGATGACATCCGTCCAAAGTATGACTGTTCGAGATGTAAACCCTTTTTCCTTCCAAGCGGCTGGCGTTTGCCCGAACACTAATTAAATTCCTACACGGAGGCGTGGGGCGGGGACAAAAACGAGGCCTGTTTAGATTGAGCGAAAGCCGAAAGTAACTCGTGCGAGTGATGAGGGCTGCCGTTGCCATGGCAACGGTTTTGGGAATTTGTTATATGTCTCGTGGCCCAGGAAATAGAGATTTGATTACGGGTCTCTGAATGGCGAATGCGAATCTTTCATCGGGGAATTGGGCTGATTGTGTTTATTTCTTTACCACACCATTTGAAGATGTAAGTGAGCTACATGTAAAGATGATTTCTCTTTGCCGAGCTACAGCATACAAATTACATGCATGCGCGTGTTTGTATCATACGCTTGTGAATGATGGCAGGAGAAAAATGTTGGAAACTGCTCCCTACCAGTATTTTCATGGTCATAATTCCTCTTATTACGGTTAAGTTTTTCTGAATGTTGCAGATGTAGAATGTATCTGAAGTTTTTTTTTTCAATGGAGTGTGGATAGAGTCGCTTTACACTGGCATCATTTTCTGTTCAAAGAAGACCATACTCAATTCTAGGGCATCGTTTGCAAGTGTGTCAGACGTGGCATCGTTGGCCCACATACCAATGTTATGATACATCTAGCATGAAATATATACAGTTGAAGGCCCAGGAAAACAGCCTAAAGCGATAAGCTAATATGCAGCGGTGTACTAAATAGTCACCCTTTCCTTCAAAAGCTGAAACTCACTGATGATCGTGCTTGAGCCTAGCCTGCTTCTGATGAATGTACCCTTTCTATTTCAGGCTCAGAGAATATCTTCTCATGCTTGGACCGCAGTGGGGAATTCCTCTCATTCGGAAAGGGGGAGGGGAAAAATTAGGGAGGAGGGTGAAGTAAGGCCATGATTTATGTGTGCATATGTCGTGGACCTTGCTGATAATTAATAGATTTGCCTTAGTGGTTAGTGCAAGGATAGAAATCACTGCCCATGAAGCATAACATGACACCCTCTCAAGGAGAAATTGAAAGCATCTGTCGTCGTCGTGACATACAGGTACCATCGTGACTGTTACAGGCAAATGTATGCCGCACTCAAATCATGCCTTCTCCAACAGCTTGACAAGAAAAATTAATAAAATGATAATAGGTACTCTTATTGAGGTGTTTGAGATACGGTATGTGGACTAATATGGAGCATGATTATCGGGAAATGCATGGCCTAAAGGGTGAACATGTCACACACAGGTATGGATTCAGCTCGTGCCTAGCAGCACAAAAGATGACTGTACGTGTACGTAGATACATGTACCGGTATACGGGCTATATTGATATTTAGAGCTGCAGGGAATGTTTAGCAGAATGCTGGGAGATATAGGTGAACATGTACATGCAGAGCACCATTCTGAAGCAACTGAAATCATAAACTGGACTGAGAATACCAGTGTTTCTGTGTCTTGTTGTCTAGTGAACTGATCATGTATGCTGCTATAATGCAATATTGTATTGTGTTTGTACACATTGCCAGATCTCCATAGGCTGTGTAGTGAATTTTGTCTTAGTAATAAAAGACAGAGCATTATGTAAATATTTCCAAACAAACTTGTTTGTTTTTAGTGTACCCGTGGGATGTTATGGCACTGACTGCGTGCTCTGGCAGTAATCACATGGCTTTTCTATGTGACAGTTGACGGACTGGTACATTGTTTACGTGTACTTGTACTTGTATGTTCCATATTCCAAGGTACTTGTATAACCCCTTTGGAAAATCTTGATACATGTGTACAGGCTCATACATGTAGGTGGGTAATGCCAGAAATTAGGGGTCCAAAAGTGTGACATTTTTGTGTCCCTGTTACACGTACGTCTGACCTTTGTTATTTGACATGGAAATATCACTGGAATTGATTTCAAACTATTACTATTCGTGTGGCAGGTAATTTGCATTAATTCCTCACTCTTGGAAATTAGAAAATGTGTTCTGAACTTACAAAATCATAGGTCAGGTGTAACAGGGACATGAAAAAAAATGGACCCCTAATTTCTGGAATTACCTAGGTCACAGTGTTTAATTCTGGTATGTTCTGGTTCTAAGTGCACATGTACCAGTAAATGTATGTAGATTTACATGTGTGTGATCGACAAGTTGAATTTAAGGTGTACATATACATGTACATGTACAACATGTAAAGAAACCCTGACCTTGCATTGGTAGAGTGGACAAGTGAAAGTAAGATGGATTTTCCATCTGGATGGAAGGCAGAAATACGGCCAATCAGATGCAAGATGTGCAGTACAGTGCTGGAGTGCCAATAAAGCGTTGAACTTCAAGAACTGTTCTTGAGAGAGGCGCTTGGCTGTAGCACTGCAAGCCTCTCTGTGCTGGACAGGCCCTAGAGAGCCAATCAAAGCTGGCGCGCAAATGACAGAGTTGGCATCTTTATTGAGAGGACAGCTCGGAAATGGGGGGGCCGATTTGCCTCGGTGCTGACCATCTCGGGCTGACAATCGATTTCTTTTTCTCTGAAGGAGTGAATACCCAAGTGCATTGGGATTCGTCTTGGGTGTGTAATATTCTTCCTGTATTACCTGCGAGAAAATTGGCAAATTTTAAGCCATCTCGTCCACTGTCCATCTGGTGGAGCATCAGAAATGATTATTTTATCAATGTAAACTTAAACTCATTTGTCCTTGACAGTGAATCCCAGTACAGGTTCTCCATGCGCACCATTGATTTTCAAGTGAGAATGTTAACGGACTTAACATATTTTGTCAGAATTTGATTCATGGACCGTGCTTTGCACCAGTGTAAAGAATCCCCCCCTCCAAGAGCAACAAAATGTCAACTCAGATCCCATCGGCTCTCCTAGCTTCATAGTTTCAGCTCAGCAAGCTTTTAAATACACGTTAATGACAACTTTTTTCAGCCGACGAGGCATACCAGATTTGTGCCCCTGCAGATAGCGGTACTTAGTCTCCCGATATCCGGCACTTCAACATTGATCACGAGGAACAACCACAAAATGTCATTGCAACTGGGCACAGATTCACATAATGCAATTACAAACAAACCCTCAGCGGCCTCCCCTCGGTGGAGATCAACAGGTCATCCGTACTTCATTAGAGACACGGCAGGCCTCACATTGAGTAGAGTAAGGGGATGGCTGTCTGGTAATTTCATTAAGATCTGCTCCATCCCTGTTGGGAGGGGGGAGGAAACCTGCTGGCTGTGCTTGGTTGCTGGGGGGGGGAACAAAAATTCCCAAAGCTTGTCCAGTTCTGAAAGGTGAAATTGAAGGACAAATTTTTCTGTCTAACTTAAAGAATAGATTGTTGTTGGACTTAGTAGTACGTGCCTGAGTGGTAATGAGTAGAGTAATGAGTGTGAGTACAGGTAGAGTAATGAGTGTGAGTACAGGTAGAGTAACGAGTGTGAGTACAGGTCGAGTAATGAGTATGACTGAGTAGTAATGCCTGCAGAGAAGAAATGTACATGTAACATGTCAGTTTCTTTTTTTGAAATTAGCATCAAGCAGGCAAAATTGTAGATGGACAGACGGCATTCACATTTATTTTCTACAGCATCAATATTTTCCAATAATGTGATACGTGTACCTGTTTAAAGACCAGCACCTTCTCAATTTGGCATTATTTGGGGGGTTGCTGCATGGGCATCCGTAGTTAATTCTGTGGTTCTCATTTTTTTTTTTTTTTTTACCCTGAGGAAGGGTCGGTTAGTGAGGGAAAAAAGGGGGAAATCACTTGCATGTCACTGGAAATTTTTATGATAATAATTTTTTCTCGATTGTTTTTCCTTGTACGGTAGGAAGTTCCAAACTGGATCAGCAGCATAAAACAATGGCTTTTTCCCCCTCATTCGGAAACAAAAATGAGGGTTGGTTGGAAATGAGAATCATACAAGTAATGACAGATGCCCTTTTATTGAACAAAAATCACAAAAACACTGTACTACACTGTTCAAGGACCCTGTGTGTGCACGGTGGATGTACATGTACAGTACATCATGTTTTACGGCCGGAAAAGTAAATAATAAAGTTGTCACTGTACATGTACACAAGTGTGTACAGTACACTGTGTATGCACAGCCCTGGAAAATGTGACAGAATGACGCACATCTGCAGCGTACTCGTCCAGTGGAGTGGCACAAAGAATAACCCTGATGGGCCCTGAAAGCATGCATTAGGCACGCGCACAGTGGAGGTGAGCAAACCACTTGAGACAAATGCTTCTATAAAGGGCCTGGCATGGACGAAAACAGGGACATGCAGCTTGAGACCGGGCGCTCAGAAATCACTGCGGTTTACATTCCGTACACGTACATGTGGATGCTGGCTGTGTTTATTTGTGTTCTATGATTTGTGCAACGTTTACATGTACATGTACATGGATGTAGCCTCTTTTTTTAATCTGGGCTATGAGATCTCCCCTCCAGTTTGCCACAGTCCATGCATGACTGGGAGAAGGGAAGGGGAGTTTAGTAGGCTGCAGTAAACATATGGGGGGAGGGTAGGGGCTGTTCTGATCAAATTACAGCTTGAAGTGCATGGGGAATGTGGACTTGTTGGTTTGGAGTGTTTATCCATGGGCCTTTACATGTAGTTTGTCTCTGGCGCATCATTTATAACTGCAGGGTGTAGATCCCCGTCTTTGAGTGGTTGTTGTTCTTTCTGGCAGAGATGGTTTGTTGTTCAAGATGGCTACACGACACGAGTCGGAAATATCTTGTCACTTGTCGATGGGGGACTCATCTATATTGAGCGCATGCATTCTGAGATCCACTGGCTGGGGGGAAGAGGAAAAAATTAGCAGAGACTATGGGCTCAATCTTTTTTTTTGCCTGGGGACGAAATTCAATGGAAAAATGTAGCGTGCTGAGCTGCTATGACGTGCAGCGAATATGTTGACAGATAATCTTAAAGCATCCAAGTCTCATACCAGAAGTATGTAAAATACTGTAATTGTTAGACGAATGAGCTGAGTGCCCAGTTGTGTAAATTTTGTACATGACGTGCAGCAGGGTTTTTTTTATTCAGTTGCATTCTGTGTCAGAAGCTTCTGTCTCTGTCCGGAAAGTGACAACCTGAAAAAAAAAAAAGTTTGCCACCCACCCAGAGAATCCAACGCTTGAAATGTGTTCTGTTTCAGCATGTGCACAGTCGTTTTCACTGTTGGATCCAGCAGTTCCCAGAATTTGGGGCTGTGGTTTTGTTGTCAGTTCGGCAGTACCACATGACAGAGCAAAGCACTTATAATAATGACTAGGCAAGCTTTGTGACACCGTGTCATCCACCCCTTTGGAAGTAGGGCAACTGCTCACGGGGGACAAAGCGAATGGTGAAAGTGGCACAACTTACACATGTGACTGAGCATTCTAAAACTGGTCATTTGATCCTAATCTGTTCTACCCGCCCGAATGTTTTTCTTGTAGTTTTATTTCCAGCTACGTTCAATACAAAGAGGATTGCCAGACACACCTGAAGGGCTGTGTAGCACCGTCCTTCCCCAGGCAGGATCAATATTGAACCAGGCTGCATTGCACATCATTACACCTGCAGCCAGTTACACTTGCCAGTTCACTTGCACGCCGTTTGGGAGGGGGAATTTTTGACCAGAAGAGACACTGGGCAGGGCATTCCTCTCTTGCCTTCCGTCCTGGCAATGATGAAAGGCTTTTTCCCAAAACTCTTCAGATCTTTCCATCGAGTCCATTCAAACCGAGACTTCCCAGTTTGCATGTCTCAAAAATGTTTATCTTGAGAAGTGACAACACAATTTTTCTACACACCATTTCATTAAAAAAAAAAATCTCACCAGATGAATTTAAGAAGATATCAAGAAAGTTTTAAAGGGAAAGCAGGTGTTGCTCCTGGGCAGAGGTGTCATCTTGGGGCATGAAGGCAAATTAAGAGCACTTGACCATTTGAGTAAATTTTCCTCATACATGTAGATTTTAGAGGTTGTCAGGGATCCGTATATTGGGTCACCTTTTGAGTCAGGCATTGTTTGTTTCATTGATATTACTTTTAAGAGTCACTTGTAGTATTCAAATTCAGTGCAGAGCTATGGTCATCGCAGCAGCAAATAGCCTTGTGCGTATACATGTATGTCTTTGTCAGTCGTGAGTAATATGGACAATTTTTATTCAAGCAGCATCTCCCAATGAAAGTAGAGTAGCTGGAGTGTTTCTCAGACGCTTAACGGGGATTCATCTGCCAGCTACTCGATTCAAATTGTGCCGTCCGCCGACAGTGGCAATGACGTCAGGGGGGGGGGAACTCATCATGGACAATTGGAAGCACCGAGCACCTCCCCCCGTGGAGATGCATTTATTGCTCTGGAGGGTTCAACCAGGGGCTACCTCGCTAGTGTCTAGTGAAATTACCATGTTTGATCTCCGATAACCAAAATTTATGGCTTTATGGAAGTGCCCAAAGTGGTTGTTTTGAACACCTAAATCCAATATTTGTGATATATATAGCCTTTCAGGCATAATGATTTCCATACAGTAAGGGGGGATCTGCATACAGTGCATGATTTATTGTGAATTTTATCTGACAATGGCAGTGATTTAGCTGTCATGGTGACTCAACAGTGCCACTGATGTATGCATGTCATTGCAGTGCCACCATGGTGCCATCGATGTGCCATCATATTCCATTAAAATGCCACCATATCATCACTAATTTGTCAGTGCCAAACACTTGCAGTTGCACAGTACAAGTACATTGGCTTTGTCACTGACTTGTCACAGTTGTCACTGATGTGCTGTCACAGCATTGCTAGTGTGCTGTCATAGTGCCAATGAAGTGCCATGACACTACTTCTGACTTGCTTCTACCATCCTGTTGCCTCTGGTCAGTATCACAGTTGTCACTGGGTTTTAGCTATGGTGCACCATGATGCGACGTTTGGCTTGTCTTGAGGACACTAGTCCAGTTTGCTTGCTCATGTCTGCACATGTACATGTACACCTTCTGTTGATTGTCACATGTACATGTACACTCTCTGATGATTGTCACACTCTCTGATGATTGTCACAATGAATATCGTTCTGTGTGCATAGTGTCCCTTAGCATTTTATCCTAAAGAATGTATTCACTTCAATTGACAAGCTCTGTGTTTCTTTTACATACTGTACATGTACAAGACACATAGTTTTTACTACATGTTAGTTGAATAATTAAATTATCAGACCGTATGGTTTACACCTGTGCTCCTTACACCTGCATATGCGTTTATAAGTAACTTTTTAAAAAAACTTTTGTCCGTGTAGAAATCTGTTTTTCTATACTACTGGAACTGAAGTTCCAGAGTGCCAAATATTTTGCTGTCTTAAGAGCAAATGGGATGGACACCGTCCCATCTGATTCACCTGAGTTTGACAATCATATCCCAGCTGGGCGAAACACTCGCAGGAGAAGTTGTGTCGATATACGGCTTGCTTGACGCAACTGACTGGGTTATCACTGCATATAAATTGGGCAGTTCCATTTCCCCCAACAAACTATGAGTTATGAGGTGTCATTCTAATGCACGTCAGACACACATGTTGACTGATCAGTGGCAACATTTACATGTATAGATCACAGCGCAGTGGTTGAGCAGTTGTCGTGTGCCGCATAGAGGTGACAGTTTAGACACCAATCAGCAGACTCTAACCTCTATCGCCACATGGGAGTGCAAATGAATGGGGATCATTTTTCACGGGCCTCCGCGTTCTCCCCTGTTTTTTTCCCCCCCCTTGTCGTCGCCTTCAGTCTGTGACAGATTCCGGTGCTTGCGTCCTCACCTCTGCCGTTGAGAATTGCCGAGACTGCGTTTCCATGTGTAGCCTCCTGTTGAGGTTAGCTGACTCAAGCCTAACAGTCCCATGCTGTCAGACGCCGAAGGTGGTCGTGGGTCCACTTGGCAATGGCTGTTCGTCTGGTACTCGTAGAAATGATTCCGTAGCACTGGCCATGCAGTACTGTATGGGGTATTGTCAACAGGAAAATGAAGGGATATTTTCATCTTTTTTTCTTCAAATAAATGACTGTCAATGTCTGTGAATCTTCTCTTTATTTTTGTGGCTGTACAGCATCGACTGAGTAGATTGACCGATAAGAATTGAGGAAACGCTTAAGAGCATGAACATGTGCATGCAAAAAGTGGTGGACATTTTGCTACATTCCACTCTCCCCTCTGGGACTGACGCTCAAGCACATGCATTTGGCTTTTGGAGTCCCGCGCAATGGCTGTCTGCTCCATGGGATGAATTTTGTGAAATCAGATGCGTGAGCACATTGGATTATTCCTGGGACACCTCGGGCTACATGTGGAGATCTGTAGAGTAGAGGAGACATGCAGTCTGTGTTAACTTGTTTTCATGCATGCACATTACTATGCGTTGCAACCGCGCAGACAAGAACCAGATACATGTTTCCAGTTGAATCGGAAACAAGGTGGTAGGTTAATATTCACTAATTGATTGAAGTTTCAAATATTCGTATATAGCCCCATTCCCTCCCCATTTGCTGCAGCTTAATAAATACAGTCTTGTTAAGGCCGGAAACTGATCAAACTAGGCTAATAGTCCTTTTTTGGGGGAATGAGAATTGGAGGGAGGATGATTGCATTAAGCCGAGGACTTGGCTACAGCGGAGCAGATGGTAACCAAGGTTTTCTGGAGAGTCGAGCCCTGATTGCTTGCTGCATGCGTGCAATCCGGACGTCCTGTGCTATTTCCGAGAGCTTTGGTCCATTGCACAGACGCACGTGCTGGTCTCGGGCGATTGCCTTCTTCTTTTTTTTCCTTGCTTGTGGTTTGTGATATGGGGTGAAGGATTTCTTCCGATGGGGGCAGCCAAGGGTTTGGATGATTCCGTGCAAGCTTTGGAATTACGGAGAATTACAGGCTTCCATTTTCATCTCGGCATTCGTTGGGTTTCCGTCCATGTCCATTTCATCATTTTTAGCAGCACACATAATCTGCCCAGTGTCTATTTCTCTCAGCAAGCACGAAGACAGTGTCTATGCGAATATGTACGTGTGTGTTGTGCTTAATATCTTTTTAGCAGTAATTAAACTTCTGTCGTGCTTGGTCATTAGCCCAAGTATGAGCAGAGGCCATTTCACTGATATATTGATGTTTGGACTGAACATAATACTTCAGGTCGGATCAGATGAACCGGGATGGGCCTCACCAGTAATGCTTAATTTGTTGCACATGCAAGCATGGAGAGCAAACTCTCCATATGGCACCAAAAATGTATAGACAAGTATGAATTTACTGCCGCTTTTAGTGCAAAAAAAAAAAGCTTGTTCACACTCATCTTAATGTGGATGCAGTGATATAGCACTGGTAAATTATATGAATTCAGTGACTTCAGGGTCTCCTGCATCGGAAACGTGATTGCATAGTCAATAATGACGACAGCTGTCTCCTTGGCCATAAAATATGAAATACACAAACAGACAGCGCTGCACTTTGGACCGACACGTTCGTTTTTTTCTTGGGATGCTTTCTTCCTCTGCCAGTGTGTACATAGAAACACGGGCGGTGCGATCCCCAAGCAAAGGGAGACCAGAGATGTGCGCCTTGGTGGAGAGCGGCGCATTTAATTTGACGACGGGCGAAAACACCGGCCGGGCAGTGTCCATCAGAGTGATGGGCAGCAAAGTTTAATTCTGTCAACTCTAACCTTCCCACAGTGCATTCACCACTTGATTTCTATTCAAGAGAAATGTCATTGTTCTCATGTGTTTGGTTTGGGAGAGAGGGATTGGGCCAGCTCATTTTGAACATGAACTCTGGGCTCTCCAGAGTTTCTGCTACACAAGTGTGTTACCGGCCTTTTGGTCATCCATGTCTGTGGAAGGTGTCCTCAGTTGTTTTTGTTTTCTTTTGCCTGGAAATGGTTGACAAAATGGAACTTCATATAGAAAACTCAAAAGGTTTGACAGTTTATACATCCTTTTTTAAGTTAGAGCAACATTTTGGTAAGAGTCGTTGGGAACATTGAGATGGAATGTGCAGCAATGCGTGCCGTAGTTCAGTAGTCCGTAGCAAGACACGTGTAAGATGACTGCCTTGTCATGGTTTAGAGTGGGCCACAAATCACATTCAAGGAGGATGCTTAAATCATTCTATCAGCTCAGATGGTGAATCAGTGTCCATGTACATGGACATAGATTTACGGTACACAGGCTGTCTGAGGTGTTTACATAAACACAGACGCAAGTCTGTTCAGCGCAGTAATACATGTAGATGTACATTATGCGCGTGGCCCAGGTTGTTGCTTTCAGTGGTGCATCTCTTGGTGTGTGTATTTGCTGGGGTCCCATTGCTTTCACCACAGTGCCATGTACGGTAGACAGGGGTGAAATCAGCCTCATGATCAAGGGTGGGTGGGGTTGTTCACCCGGAGTCCCAGTGGGACTGTCATTGGTACTGCAGTGCTAACTGCAGCGTTGCTTCCATGCGTGCTGCTTTTGAAAAAGAAAAAGAAAAAAGCTTTATGAACAGAACTCTAGGCATAGAGGGAGGGGGAAAAGGGGGAAGGGAGGGGGGGGTTGTTGACCATCCTTCAATCCCCAGCCTTTTGCCCATTACATACATTTTGCACCTTTCCCTGGCACTTTCAGGGCAACAGCAACAGCCAAGTGTGATTTGTCATCCAAAAACATAGATAATAATTCGAGTCACACTGACAGAAAGAGAAAGGCCTTATGACAAATCAACCGCAGTTGAAGTAAAAGATGAAATTGGTTCCTGTACATAACTAAACATCAATGAGCAGATACTGTAAAATACATGTACATGTACCGATACATGTACGCCCCCCCGTACATTGTACCTACATGTATGTAGACGTTCAACATTCTCAATGCGAGCAGAAACCAAACAGTCTTGGATAAACGGGAATGCTTGTACATGTATAACATTCAGACTTTTCCTGAACCTCCTCCTAATGCAGTTGGAGCGTGCAGAGAAATTTGCATATTTCGGCATCCTGTACTCACCTCTTAAATGCCACAACTGCTCTCTCACACTGTTACGGCTTGACAAGACAGCAAATGATGCATACCAACTGTGTTGGGGCTGCAGTAAAAAGGAGGAGGTTTCCTGGTAATTGATTCATCCATGATTTAACAATCTTCAATACATCCCACTGGCATGCACCTTGCCTCCTACATGTGCGTGTATTTAATAATGCTAGTGACGCAGCTTCCAACACGTAGAGGTCCATTTTCAGTAACGATTCCAAGCTTTCTTCAGGTGGGCAAAGTGGCCACATTCAAAAGCTTTTTTTTTTACCCTTGAGAGAGGTTGTGCCCAGTAAGCTATGGCTGGAGGTTTATTCTTACCGGGGAATGATTGCTACATTTGAATAGTGCCCAGTGTACTCGCGTAGTGTATTTGAGAATTGGTAGTCAACAGTTTGGTGATGTGTACTACCGTGACCCAACCCTACCCAAACGTCATCGCCATTCGGATTTATGCACTTTTTGCACTTTCCCCTTGTTCTATATGTACATGTACCGGTATATTGGGGCGTTTCATGGGGTGTCAGTGTGAAACGGGCTGTAATATTTGTTGGGCATGTTACTTGTACATGTGAGCCCCTCATTTGCATTCTTACCAGTCTGCTTTTGGATACACTAGGAGCAAAGCTTTTGCCTCAAAACTGCAACTACAGCTGACACCTTGCAAATTGCATTTTGCCTTTTAAACACCGGGCCTGTGCCCTTTGTTTTGTGAGCAGATGACACGAATGCGTGTGATGAACTCCAAGGCGCTAAAGCTCAATGTTTCTCACACATAATTCCAAAACTTGCTTGGAAACAGGTGGCTCCAAAAATGTGAAAAAAAAACTGCTCAGTCCTTGAGCTGTGGGATTATGCATAGATGCAGACTTTTTTCCCCTTAACATGCTGCAAAACAAGTGGCCTTTTCATGGTATGGAGCTTGCAGTGAAACATTTAAATGCTAAATCTATTAGGAAGCCCTCTGTGGAACTCATGAAAGTGTGCCCAATTTCAGTCGGGGGGGGGCGTGCGTGCCCTTTAGGTATTAGTAAAATGGTCAGAGCAGAAAATGTTCACAGGTGATGAGTGTTTTACCAGTGACATGTTCCATAAAGACCTACTACATGTAAGTATGCACACCTGCAGCCTCCAAGGGTTCGCATAAAATTAACCAGTTTTTAACAGACTTTTTTCCATACATTTGAACAGCACTCGGGTTTAAAAAATGGGAGCTGTCAGAATGTCTTGTCCAAGTATTTCATTTCAGAGGCGTCTTGGTTCTTCTACTTGAAGCTTTACAATTGTAGCTTGATAAATGTACAGTATGTATACATATATGTACTGTATGTGGATAACTTGTCCCTGCATAACATGCCCTACAGCATGCTCATGGGCCATATGTTTCGTTTTGCAATGGAATCACCATCCTGTGTTCAGTGTGGAATTTGTCTCTCAGCAGCTGTGAAAAATGCACCCGCTTTCCCTGTACTGACCAAACTGCATGGAAGAATTCCAATTAAATTACATGTAATTACACTAGGACTTCAGCTCCACTCACATGTGGCCTGATTGATGACTACTGGTCTCACCAGAACAATCAAACCATAGAGCTGCCATAGGAACATCAAACCCTTCCGGTCTGGGAAAAACACAAAACAACTCTACCTGCACAATTTATTCAATTGTGTACAGTACGCTGCAGCATTCAAAATGAGCGAGTTAACAAATTATTTGGGCTAGAGATAATCCTTGTGTATTTTGTGCATAGGTTGTTTTTATGTTGGAATAACTGGTTCCTCTGAGAATCAAATTCAGTGGTGTTTAATTGTGCATGAACCTTCCATACTGTGTTCATGTCCACCATGCAAACATGTACAAGTCTCATTTATGCTGAACTTGACAAGCCTTTTGTTTTGCCCGCTCAATTGAAATGATTATATTGCTAGTCTGGACAAGATGTTGCTGGGGTCATTACCTATTGTAAAATTTTAGACAAGGTGTTACTCTGTGCAATAGTGCGTGTGTGTGACTGTTTTAAGCTGAAGACAGCAGGGCGTGCATTGAAAATGATAATTCATTCACGTCAGTTCTATGAAACATTGTACCACTTAGATGTGCAGGTATAGTACCTATACTTAGAGTATTGCAGTTGTCAAGTACCTTACGTACGTGCATTGATTGGTCAGGTTGTGACGGTAACTTTGTCCTGGAATCCTGTATATAACCAGCTAGAATTTTGTCTTCCAATCTTACATGTACCAGTACATGTAATTTTTTAGCAAAGCAAGTATTCAGAACATCTGAAGCAGAGAAATGCCTATTGCCGGATGTAACACTTGAAACAGGTGGCAACTTCGTTTGTGCGTGTAACTTAAATTTGGTCAGTATACCAGTACATGTACCAAGAGTTGTGGCACCTGCAAAGAGTAAACATTTCCTCAAAGATTAATGTGCAGGCATGAATTTTTTTTATAGGGAATACACGAACTTCCTACACATTGAAACTGTCATACCGTAATTTCCAAAGGAGAGATATTTTAATGATATTGGAGCATGAAATTATTAAGTGCCGCACCTGTTTGACACATCAGTTTGGGAATCCGAGGGAGCACCAGAGTGCATAATACACTCCGGGCTACGTGTGCATTAGGCAGCAGGAAAGGCACAAGACATGTACGTGTATGTACATGTAGCCCTAAACTTGATGTGCTTTTGGAGTTGAGCGTTCAATCATTACTAACGGTGGCGGAACGGCGGCAAAGTGGGAAGGGGGAATCGTGAGATCATCAGGCAACAACATTAATAGACTGATCCATTAAGCCCCGCCCCATTATAAGACCTGCTAAAAGAGGGGGGTATGTCCCCAGTTGAAAAATTTGGAGGGCACTGGCTCCGCGACCCACCGCATCCACACGGTACATGTGTACCCCAGCCTTGTACATGTACTCGCAATATCCAGGATTGTTGAGTGACTAAATAAATCCTGGATTCGCATGCATTTGACAACCAGAGACCTGGCAGCAGACTCGCTGTCGGTGTCCTAACTACTGAAAGTCGTCGGATTTATCTTGAAAGAAAATTTACATGTGACTTTATTGACTGCGTCCCTAGTTTCCTCGGTATACTTGACCGAGAATATTTTCTGGTTTCCTAGAATGCACTGCAAACACTGATGCGTTGTGGAATTACGTTGGTTTTTCACGAACTGCCACGCAAGTATGTTGCTAACAGGCCTTTTGAGGAGAAATCATTTAAAGGGTGTAATGTGAACTTACTCAAGCCATTTACTACATGTGGGGTCAGGTAAAATAAACTTGGGAAATTAAGAACTGCCCCTTCTTGAAAACCAAAAAAGCTCTGATGGTGTGTTTACAGTGCTTGACTGCAGTTTGTAAAAACCTAAAATTACTGTATACGCTGATTGAAAATTATGCGTACAATGTACTGTATTCGTTTACGGTACGGTACATTTGATACTTGTACATGTGCACAAACGTTTTCCAGGCTCAGGACGCAAGCCTTCTTGCCGTGTCCCAGCCAGGCCTGTCACAGATCCCATGGACAGCGTAAATGAACTTCGCTCTACCCACTTGCAGTATGTGTGCATTCAGTCTAAATGTCACGGATCTGGATCTGGTTATCTGCTCGGTGTACATGCATGCGATCCTGGGGACCACATGATACAGACACAAAGATGACTAACCTTATTCGGTGTTAGAGATGGAACGCAAAACCCCCAAGTTGGCACAAGAGGAGCGGGGAGTGTTGGTTGTACAGCATGCTGCTTGAGATGGAAGGGAATTTGTAGAACACCCAAGTCGTAAACTATTCAGGTTCAATTACAAGTACAGGTGTACACCTTTACTAGGCTATAAATACATACATGTACATGTATGTAAGAGGGTTTTGATAGTAGTGATAATTTATTGCATTTATAGTACACTTTCTCTTTCTGGGAGTGGCCAGTTGGAGAGCACATCACAGTAAAAATAAATGCAGACAAGAGATCAATTTCCATTACGAGGACTGTATGTGCCCTAATTACCCAAATCTTGCCAGTGTTCGCAGCCTGTCAGTGCATGTAGCCTCAATAGCATAAGTTTGCAAATACGGTAGAACACACCCCAGTTTTCCAAATACTGGATACATGAAAACAGTCCCTTGACGATAGTCTCTTGAAGATGCCTACGTGTATAATGAATTCAGCTGTAAGATTGAATTGTCAGTGTGTGTGTGTACTTTGTAGAACTCATAAGAGTGCACCAGATTTTGGTTGGGCACGCTTTCCCTTTTCCTACTGGTGAAATGGCCACAGCAGAAGTTTTTCATTGTGGAAGAGGGGTTTGCCAGAGGTGCATTTTTTCCAAACCTACATGTATGTGCATCTGCAGACTCCTAGGGTTTGCATAAAATTGACTGCATATTACAAATCTTTCCGAAGGCTTTCACATCATGAACCCTATTTTTAAAACTGGCTTTATGATCGTTCATCTGTTGGTGACTAAAGTCTTGTCTCGGTGTCATCCTTCTTACCTGTGAGGACATGGAGTCCTCAGTGTGGACACATGGCAAATCTACATGTATTTGTACAATGCACAGGTGTACCTTCTCCTAGTTAACTCGCCACCAAGGCTTACCAGCATGGGCCCCATCTTGGGCTACCTGAAGTTTTGTGCCAACCGCGATAACCCGCAGATGAAATGTCTGCATGGCGGTAGGTCTTGCGCTAATTGAATTGCCCGCATTCTTCACCTTGATACATTGACCACGGATCAGGGTGTAATAGTGGCCGGCCGGTTTGTTTGAAAAATGGACGAGCCACACATACGCATTGAGCATGTACATGTAACCGAAGAGATGGACCGTTAATAATTTGTGCCATATGCGGAATCACATCCTCCTTCCCTGAAGCTTTCATATAATTCTTCTGGGCAATTTATTAAAATGCAATTTTCCCGAGCTAGAGTGACTCCTAGTAATTGAAATGCAAACAGATTGTCCAAACAACCATTAAGTCTGGGTGCATAGTTCACTTTTTTTTCCCTAAATTAGATTTATTTCCTGTCTGAAGTGACTGAGAAAGCGGGGTTTTTTTTCAACACAAAAGTTCGTTCATCAGACCAAAATAACCATTTTTGAGAATGCTCCTACGGTACATGTTGCCTGGTGCATTTGTGTTTTGTTAATTAGTTACTTGTTTGATCCTGAAAGTTTAACTCTTCCCTCTCTAATTTTGTATGACGGGAATTGAACTGGATAAGAACTGACTTAACTGTGAAGCCCTGACATGACTCGTCACTCCGCCACAAAGGCGAGCTGACTTAGATTTGATCATATTGACCTAGGAATTGCTCGGTGACTCTGCAAAAGGGACAGGGTTTCAACTGGTTCTGGGAACTCAGGCACCCAGCAATCTTCTTTGTGTGTCGTAATTCAATTCTCTGGCCCACGTTGAGCTGCCCGATAGACCTCTCCACTGTCTGGCCAGACTGAATTAATGTGTTACGCGAGCCGGCTCCGGCAACTTCGACGTTCAATCGACCGAAAAAAAAGAAAAGAAAAGAAAGATGCTCATTGCATTTATGCCATCCACACCAGTGACTCTGTGACCCACCATAGATTCCCACAATTTCAGAGCCTCCTGGCTGTGACAGGGTTCCAGTGACAGTGGCTGTACGTGTACATGCAGAACAGCCTGATGCAATCCAGCCCTTTGCTTCCATTTAGGCATGTAGAGGATAAGGATCAAGTGGCTAATGTTAACACAAGTCATGTGGATTAATCTGTGGCCCTCATGAAGCCTAAATAAAATCAATGCTGATCTACATGTATTTTCAGACTGACAAACACTCTAA
>NW_019091355.1:4108638-4176305 GCF_001949145.1 Acanthaster planci | reverse complement strand
CAAACCAACAACACCACCCCTCTAAAAAAGCTAATCCATAGCAAAAACCAGACTTAAGATTAAACTGAATGACATTAATCATGTTTATGCGTAAAGCTTCGATATTTATTGCCTGACAAGAAGTGGGGCAAACTTTTCTGTGATTTCCAGCAGAAGGCATGAGAATATCCCAAGTACCGTTGGGACATGACAGAATCAGGCGTGGGCGTATAATGTGCACATGGAATGCACAGTTTCAGATAGCTGCTCACAGTACCGTAAATTAGCAATTCCAAATGAAATCTTGACCCAGTTGGGGGTAGAACCGTGACTCCATCGAGGGTAAGTCAGATACAGATGCAAAACTTGAGGACGGGGCCAAGTAATTTTTGCTTGTTCGTATTAAAGTGGACGGCACAGTGCAGATCATTGTATTTGTCAAACAATACATGTACAGCACACAGAATTCTGCACTAGCCCACCTTCACGCATATTGCACGACAAATTGCTTGGGCCCTTTTCAAAACCCTGCTAATATCCAGGGATGAAGTGGGATTACCTCCGCCGCCATCATACTGGTTCTTTGGCGCTGTCACAAGCGAAACGGCAGTGTACAGTGGCAATAACTGCAATCTCCCTGTAATTTCACCCCGGGAATGCAGACCAATCAATGCCATTCAGATCCTTGTCAGGACAGTCCCCTCCTTCTGCAATGTAGGGTTGTTTTGTTTTTTTTTTTTTTTTGAGACGCGACCGCCGACAACCCGACCGACTGAGCAGCACCCAAGGCTCCTCGACCACGTGCCTTGGCAGACAACTTTCAAATGTAACAGTGGGGGGCGAAGTATTACAAATCTTCATCTAATTTAGCAGCGGCTTCTGGATGCCGGGGGGCAGGTACGGCAGGGCTTCGAGAGATGCAAGTCAGTGGATATTTTCTTTCCATTTTTCCGGTGTGATGTGTTTCTCGTCCGTCGTCATTGGCCGGAGGGGGGGCAAGGGGTTGAGAAGAGTGAAAGCAGAAACCATCTGCGTAGGATTTGCAGATGGGTGGATAAAGCCTGAAACGGTGAACAAAGAAATGGGAACTGTTACCCCCCCCCAGGAAGCAGCGAGCAAGAGAGACAAAAAAATAGGGTCCCACCCAAAAGGACATTTAAAATTTGCACCTAGAGTGTTCCAATAAGTGCAGGTACATTGTATCTGGGCATCTTGGCAGGTTTGTTATATTTCACGCATGTGAGTACTTTCATTTCCTCTACAAAGCTTTCAGTTTGGTTTGCTGTTTCTAGTGTTTCAGCATTACTTACATGTGTAGTGTATCAAGTTCCTGTTTCCTCTGTGCTGCTGTGTTGTCGAGTTATTCAACGTCATTGGAGTTGATTATTAAAGACAAACACTTCCACTTTCATATTATTGCTGATTCCATTCTGAAGAGCTGAATGCAGAAAGTTTTTTTACCATAGAAGACCCCTATCTCTAGCTTCAAGTTTCTTTTACAGGGATGTAGGACAGATGAAAATTGAACAGTTTTTTTTTTTTATTTCAGTCAAGTTTGGAAAGCATAAAATGGTGATAGTTCAATAGACTTACTGATGCTACCGTTTCAGTCATTTTTTTTTTACCACACAAGTTCACACGCACATTGTCAGTTTGTTTTAATGAGACATGGGTGAGATAGATTCAACAGATTTATTTCAATTGATTTGTATAGAAGCAGCGTGGAAAGCGTAGATGATGATATTTCAATGGACTTGCTGATGCTACTGTTTCAGTCATTTTTTTTTTTACCACACAAGTTCACACGAATGGGGAGATAAATTCAACAGATTTATTTCAATTGATTTGTATAGAAGCAGCGTGGAAAGCGTAGATGATGATATTTCAATGGACTTGCTGATTCTACTGTTTCAGTCATTTTTTTTTACCACACAAGTTCACACGAATGGGGAGATAAATTCAACAGATTTATTTCAATTGATTTGTATAGAAGCAGCGTGGAAAGCGTAAATGGTGATGGTTCGATGGACAAGCCTATGCTGCCCTCTCACTTTACAGTCATACATGTAGCCTGTCTCAATGCACATAGCTGCTTGCAGACAAGCATCTATTATGATTCATGTACCTGAGCATGTCGGCTGATGAATTATGCAAGATGGGCCCCTCTGACCTCAAGATGTTGGACAAATCAGCAGCCGTGTTTTCTGGGTTTTTGTTGTCAAGACTTGATGATGCCCAAGGAAAACATGGTGCGACATGTACATGTATATGGCAACGCTTGGTCCAGGCAACCCCGTTCGTGTCATGCAGACTGGTTCGGCCTCACACATGTAGTTGGGTGGGTATCGGTTCATATTTATACGAGTATATGTGTGCATTTGCCATGCAGTGTGCCTTAAACGTGTAGATCTAAGGTCTCCAAATTTAAAGAAGAGCACATTTCCAGGTCTCAATCACAGGCAGACATAATGTCTGTGGAGACCTGCTTTAAACATAATACCGGCGTTGCCGACTGACAGAGCATGGTCAGTTGACATTCATCAACCAATCAAAAGCCTCTAGGAGATGCCGTGGGTGTGTGCACACATTCCGATGAAAATAATTTGTAAAGTTTCTGCATCATACGTACGTTCACTTTTTGAGGGGTACTGAACTGTGGTTTGTTTATGAGTTATGTACATTTTAAATTTTCAAGTGGAGGCGAGGGGGGGGAGGGAGATGGACTGACCAGTAGGGGGCATGACCTAACCCCGTTTTGCCACTGCCTTCACCCTTTTGTCTGGCTTTCTCTAGTGGCTCTCCCAGTTTCCTTCAACGCCTTCTCCAATTGTCACCTCTAGATCCTGTAAATTTCTCCTCAACTCACCATGACACGTGTTGAACCCGCGTAAGGTATCAGACATAGCACTACAGGTATATTACATAATGTTTTGCGGTCCACAGCTGGGACCCTCCCGAATGAGAAGGACCAGGTTGAATGCCTCTCTCCACCTCTCATCAGCACCTGTAATGGAGATATCCACTAATAACACAACATCCAAAGTAACCGAATTACAGCCCGGCCAAATTGAGTTAACGCTTCCAATGCCTGGGATTTTTGCGTGGGGGTGGTGACACCCTCTGTGCCTTATCCATCAGTACGCCTAATTGAGTTTGGCAGTCTCATGGTATCAATTTACAGGTACAGAAAAATAAACCCGGGAGCCCGTTTCTGCCACGCCACAGTGTCATTTTCTCTCTTTCTCTCTCTGTCTCTCTCCTTGAAGTTACTCAGGCTTGTAATTCTGGTTTGGTGTGAATCAGGAAGACATGAAACAAACAGTTTCCACAGGGATGGGCCCTGCCAGAAAGAAAGTGCACAAGGCATTACGCGTACAGCAGGCTTTGCCGGGAAGAAAGTGCACAAGGCACTAGAATCTCAAGAAACTTCAAAGTAAATTGTACGTGTACACGTACCGGTAGTTTGGGTCGGACATATTCAAAGTATGCGATTGAAATGACTTACAGTAATTACCTGTTACATCATTGTACATGCAGAAGCCTGTACTGTAGCTTTTTTCATGGACCCTTGTAGTCTTTGTGGATTGGAGAGTATTAAAACTGAAATGCGATGGTAGCATTCTCCAAGGAATCGGTGAAATTCTAAAAATTAATCATAATGCATTCATAGTGTGCTGTTGAGCTAGAATGGATTCAGGAAGATAACTTCCACACTTGTTTGTACTATATATCTTCTTTATTTGTTTTGTTTGACACTGAAAGGAAAGGGCTCTGATTGTGCTGGTATAAATTTCTATGTTCTGCTCTAGGAGTTCAGCTGATGTCAGTGAGCTACATACATGTATAACCGAAGGAGTTTTGTGATAGACAGTCCCAAGATCGATCCAAATTAAAGTGCGGTTCAAATTCCACTTGGCAAAGTCTACATGTACATGTGCTTATAAGACAGCCCCCCCGGGCAATTAATTAAAAGCCTTTCAGTCATTCTCTCGTGCATTTCCTTGAAGTTTCCCCCCTTCCTTCTATGTTTTTATCCCGATTATGGTGCTGTTCTCTGTAGTCCGCCTTGCGCAGCTCCGTTCAACAGGAAAAAAGCACTGGAGATGGAAGGGGAAAAAAAGAGGGAGAAGAAAAAAAAAAACCGCTCTTCTAGAAATTGCCAAGCTATGAGCACATGCGGGTTTGGGATGCAATTAGAGAAAGGACTCAGATGTAGAACCTGCTCTGGGGAAATTATGGTATATACTGCTGCTGACACCATGTTGCTTTCCCTTCACGTACAGGTCGTAGAAATTGACGTCATTGCTTAGTGCTCATGAAGCCAGAGACCGTTTCATTCCAGTTTAGCGCGTTGTGACAGTGCATGATGAATGACCTGGATCTCCCCTTGTCCATCTTCCTTTCCTCTCCTCTTTTTTTTTTTTTTCCAGATCTCCCACACATCTCAGACTAGTTCCCTTTTTTTTTTCTCTCCATCTCTCCCTCTCTTTCTCCTCTTCCTCCTTGTTAATTCCTTCGGTAGCGGGGCTTGTTTATTCTCTGCTCCCCGACGGGAATGCCAACCCCGTTTGCTCTGAATGTATACATACACGTATGCATCTTGCGGGACCCTAATTGTTTGCCGGACCGGCAAGATTGGTTTCTTGTCGGCTGATGCTCTGCATCTGTCTCCCTCGTCGTCCTGTTCTGCTTTTTTACTGCCTCGCTCATTCTACATGCAGAAAATCGTGACAGAGAGAGAAAAAAAATTGTGTTGCATCTCATCGCGGGACATTATCGATGATTACATGCCTAGACCGAGCCATAGTGTACCGATATGTTTGGGCAAAGCTGGACATGCGAGAATACAAACGATAAGCCCTTAGAAAGCATATGCAGCCAGCCCATCTGTTTTGCAGCCTGTTTACAAATTTATTTATTTATTTATTGGCTTGTGTAGGTACATTTACAAGAAATCATCCATTAATCTGATGGTGGTGTCATAAATTAGGCTCCTTAACAAAAATTGCAGCCAAGTGTTCAGCTGCTAACCAGTGACACAGCTAAACATTCTTATGTTGTCACGCATTCATTGTTTTTAGCACAGAGAGCCTCCAGAAGTCCCATCCAAAGGAACCTGCAGTCATTTGATAAAGAAACCACCCCATGCATCTGTAACATTGTACCGGTAGCTCCTTCCCAGTAGTGCCTGCGCTAGTGTCAGGCTCATCGCCAAAGGCAGGCCTGGGGGACTCTCCGCCCCCCTTCCGTGAGCAGCTGAGCACCAGGAAAAAGAATGAAATGAAGTGTTGTTCTTGTGATGTGCCCCCAAGCTGATACTGTGCCCCATCCCTCCCCCACCCCCCCATGCCCAAAGCTGGGTGAAGCTGGGTTCTCAAATGTAAAGGCAGATTAATCGGACGTTATTACACTAAGTGGCAATCCGACCACACAAAACTCCTTGCCAGTCCACCTTAAAATGACCTCCTCCCCCCCCCCGAATTACACTTGTGCAAAATGGATATTACAGTGTACCAGTAAGTACAGCGCACTTCCTGAAATGCAGATGAAACACATGCATATTGCATGAATGCAAATGCAGCACTGGTAGGTTAAGGACAGCCATAAAAACACCTTCATTAAATATTTAGAAACGCAGAACTGTTGCCAGTGCTGGAGAGAGAATGAACATGGCGAAGTTACATGTACATGTATTCCTGATCTGACAGGCCTCAGAGCTGCACTTCTACCCAGTCCCCCTAGAGATTTTGGTGGCCTGAATTCCAGGCAGGGCAAGCTGCCTCAAGTCGTCCTAGCTCTATGCTCAAGTCATGCAGATTTGATAATGGTGTAGCTGTGCTGAAGAGTGTATTGTTTCGTACACTGTGTGGGGCGTGAGATCAGTTTTGTTGATGCATTCAAAATCAGGAGCATAAGGTCTGCTATTTATAGGGGAGGACACAGATTTTTTTTCCCCAGACATCTGATAGGAGGGAGCTGTTGAAACAAAAATGTACTAATTGGCGATAGCGCTGGTTTGTGTAACTCAGTAAGAAAGGTACAGGTTACCATCAGTACCTGTATACGACGATGAGCCAAAGTTTTCTGAACTGAATTTATTCAAAGGAGTTGCTTGTCAGGGATTTAGATTACATGTAGCTACATGTAGTTATTCGGAATCGTCATTTTTGATGCGCTCAACAATTTCAAAATGTTCTATTTGCATGTAAATTCCAGTGCAGATGTTGGCAGAGTATTTTGGCACGATCATTTCACCAAAATATCGTCTTTCTAATGGAGACATACAAGTGCCACCATGTCTACACTGTGAAACGTGCTCGGCAGGAGGGACTGTTGCTTTTCATCATCCTAAAATTGGCCTGATGCCAGAGCGGATTTCCAGTTGTCTCATATCCAGCCAATTGCGTCAATCACCTCTGAAAGAGGGGCAAAAACATACACTGTAGTACATGTATTTACCAGCACAACATGTAGATCAAAACCAATGCTAGTGCGAAACTCCATACAAGATGGACTCCTGGGCCTGCTTAAGGTCCCCGGGAAATTTTTGGACTCCAGATGCCCCGCGGTGCGACCTGAGGCAATATCTGACCACTTTCCACCGTTTGCATGTTTGGAGGCGTTTGTTTAGCTGTGAGGAGCTGTAGATTTTGTCGAATCAACTCCAAAGCCTCCGATTCTTATTTTGCAAAAAAAAAAAAGGGGGGGGAGGAGAAATGATTTGACATCCCCCTCATGTCCCCCACCCCGCGGCCCATACTAGTGCCCATGGATCCAGCCTGTTCTCCTCTCTCTGTCCCGACTCGAGGACTGAACTAGTCTGCCACATTATAAAAAATATCCCTTTCCGGGTGAAAATGGCACATTCCTGCTCAAGATTCACCAAGCGCATGTACTGTACGTGAATTTTCCATACTTGTCATCTAATTTGCTCCTCTACGTGTACATGTATAATTGCAAAACTATGTAGTCAACCCATCGCCTATTAAAAGCAACCTCAACTCCACCCCTATTGCGTCCCCTTTGATAGGGGTGGCAGTCTTTCTTCCAGCAGTTGTGTGCGTTATCCCCAGCGATTAATGATTGATGCGCATACAGTGGCTGTAAGGAAGTTAATCAACTAGATAGGAAATGAATGGGAAATTTGCTTAATCACTAGTCATTATTTGGTACAGGGAGCCTGCACACATGTACATGTGTTATCTTAAAGGAGCAATGTGGTTGTAAATCTTATTTGCCTTGCAGGGCCAATATTTTTCCCCCTCTTTTTACAGGTAAAGTACTGTGACAAACTTTCATGCACAAAAATGTACCCACTGTTTTCTGAAATGTGAAATGTTGCAGTGCACTGGAAAAGTTTGGTCGTGTTGGTTTGAGAAACGATGTAGCCTCAATTCCAGCCTGTCATTCCAGATACCGACTGGTTTCTACAGCTATGAACGTGCTGTATATAGTAGTACCGGTACACGTACTGTACGTCTGTCGTGCAGTTTTGCCATCATCAGGCCTGGGAAACCAGACCTCGTTGAATTTGCAATCATGTAGCCGTGAGTCACTACAGTCATAGATAATGCTGCCAACTACGGTACAATCTCCAGATAATGCATGCTACCTCAAAATGCCAAAGCCGGGTGCCCTTCCCCCCTCCCCTAAATCAATTTGCAATTAGCCCGTTTCTTCTTCCCTCTTGCAGCGGAATTAACGTCGTGACTGTGGCTGAGATGATTTACATGCACTTTTTGCATCCGCTGCAGAAAAGAAGACACTGCCTCGTTCCAAGTTGTAATTATTTTGACCCGGAGGCCAGATTTCCGAGTGACGTGGCAGCAATCTCAGCACTGCTTTGATTGGTCTAACTGAATCAGCGGGCATGAAGCCAATTCAATTACGACCAATTACCAAACAGGATCAACTCGCAGCTCTCCCAAACGTCCCCCTCCCTCCTCCGGGCCAGTTGACATTTTAAGCACACATGGTCATTATTTTGTTTCTCGTAGGCTTCTCGTGTTGCGCCACTGACATGTATGTGTACCTCCATGATTTTTAAAGCCTTTAGCTAGCTTTGAAGAGCATTAATAAAATGCACAAACGGCAGAGCACCCCGAGAAAGCCCTCTCCAAATAAAACTGTCAATATTGAACAGGATGGTACTACATGTACTTGTACATGAGTTAGCACTTGTCAAATGATGTGCAGTACTTGAGGGTTTATAGTGTACTCTATAAGTACATGATGGTAGACAGGCGATTGGAACCGTCAGTGCATACGTGTGTGAAGGGAAACTGTTAGAGTAAGAAATTGAGAATGCTCTCGGACAAGGAGTATCATATAGCCAAACAGTGTACATACGGTGTGCTATTGTAAGGGAGGGGTGGTATCGTATCATTTGTCCGGCCGTAATCGTCGTAAGGACTCATTGAATGAACGCCTGATGAATTGGAACCCAAAATGAAATCCACACATTAACATGTACATGAACTTCAATATTGAGATGTACATATTGGATAATTTTTCTCAAATTTTTATCATTCAAAAAAGGGCTGTAATACACTGTAATACTGGTACTCACTGAACATTTCCACCTTGTGGAATTGTTCAAATTTACACACTTTTCAGGCATGCAACTTTTCCTCAGATCAGCTGATTTCCTTGTTTTTCACTACACACTCGTGCCATTGAAAACTACGAAACAGCTGTGTGTAAAGTTTTGTAAAGGTTGGAATTTCCTTTTTCGGGTCAAAGTCCAAGTTGCATACCAGATATTTTCAAACCAGGCTGCATAGCGTGTGTGAAGTGGTTTGCTTCAAAAATTGCTTTCAGGGAATATGACCAAATGCAGATCCTTATGGGGTTTTCATCAAAAATACAATCTCCAAATTTAATTTCAGAACAATTTTGTCTGTCCATCAGAAGTGTTCAGATATTAAAAAATACTGGAATGTAATTTCAAAGCGTAGGATAAATAGTAAGCGTTCTGATGCAGAAGTTGTCATTACGTTAAACTTAAGCGTAACATGGCATAAGTATTTACTCTGGAGTTTGGAAACGTACGTCAGTAATTTCAATCAGAGACTTGAGACAAAAATTTTCTCGACTGGAAAGAAAAACGAATGTTCATCTACATTTACATACATGTACAGTTTATCTGTAGAAAAAGGGAATAGTGTTTTGTTGCCGCCAGTAAAATGTTTGAAAGAAGTGTTGCTACCACAGATTAAAAGTCCTGTAAGTAATGTCACTGGATACATCTACCTTGTAAAGAAAAAAAACATGAAACTACATGCACCGTGTGTTGTAGGGAATTAACACGGATCCTCATTTGTACACCACTGTAAAAGCTGTATTTATAAGTACTGTGCTTAAGACAGATTAACCATTCCTATTGGTTGAGAGTGGTCACATGGCCAGTCTTAAGCAGATGATAAAACACCGGCTGCCTTTCGCCACCTCACGCAGTATACGCACCACATGGGTGCCAATCTGTATACATGAGGAGATTGGTTGCTGTTACTCCAAGGCGGAACATACCACACAGTATCATAACATGGCTAGAGGGTGTGTGTGGGAAAAAAGGAGTAAAACTGCCGAGTAAATCTTGGGAAATTTATAATTTTAAAACTTGTTTTGACTTTGTAAATGGATTTAAGACAGTTTATTCAATTAAGACCTGATCAGGTGCACGGATGCTGAAAATGACTGAGTCAAAAGCAATGCACATTGTCATAAGCAACGTTTGGGACCAGCCAAGCACATAATTCCCTTATTGAAAATGGGGCATTGGTCGTTTATAGCCAGAACGTGCTGTCATTATACATGCACAGATTTGTGTGGCTACATCTAAAATGTTATTAATAACTGATTGGTATACAGGGCAGTATACCGCACAGGTGGTTCAAATTTTTTAAAAGCTTGAGTTTAGTTCAGTACGTGTACATGTATTTCCTGGAGGAGAAATATTAGGTTTCCCCTGTACATATGTGACCAGAGAATTGTCATCTGTTAATCCGATCATGTGTATTTATAAAGATATCGACACTTCTAAATCTACAGTACATGTAGTACATCCGACAGATGCATGTTTACATGTATGAGGATTTTGCACTTGGTGTATTTTGGAGCTCTATCCAGACCGTTGCATACATGTAATTTAAGATGCCTGGACACCCTGCAGTTTAATTGCACCCCAAGTCAGAGAAAGTCGTGCACATCATCAAGAGTCGTGGCCGACATTACCACAGTACCTGGAATCAGTGCTGTTTTTAGCCGAAGCTTTCTTGAAATTTTCCATTTGAGTGCCTCCTCTTCTTATCCCTCTCCACTTCAGTCAAATTTTGTCTCATTTTTTTCCCACGGACATCATAAGCCGAGCCATTATGTACACCCACCTACTAATATGATCAGCCATTTCCAGCATCAGACAATTTAGATAGATGAGATTGAATCGGTTTACTTCTCCAGTTTCCATTCTCTGTCTCTCTCTCTCTCTCTGTCTTTTTTTTTTGGAAGATGCATCCCCACGGATGCCCATCACACGTGTACATGCGACATCTCGCCCTGGAGTTGACTCTGCCTGAGCCGCGGCACGTGGCTGCAATTCGTAATCGCAGACGACGATGCGCTGCGGTATTCACCCTGACACATTCTCCTCTAAGTGTGATTTATCTGGCCTAAGTGCTGACGGTGTTTTGCAGACTGGCATGGGGGGGTCAACCCAGCACAGTCTCCATTCACTTTGAGCTGGGGCTGGCTATGTACTTCCAGGCCTGTTTAGCCCGGCATGCAGTGTCTTTTTCTTTTTTGACTTGGTCTGTTGCACTCTCCAGAAGCATTGTATCATGATGCCTGCTCACAAGACTGAAATCTACATGGACGTTGTGGCAATACGAAGTATTTTTATTGTATACCATCAAAAATACTTGTACACTGCATGTGAACAAAATACATCTGTACCAGTACATGGATATCTGTACACTTAAACATACAACAAACAGACATACATGTAGGTACTGCTCCTGTGGTCTCCATTATTCTTGCTTCATCGTCAAACACGTACATGTTTCATGTACATGTATGTATACTCTCATCTGGGTAGTCGTCATGTTTCTGTTAAACCAGGTCGTGTAAATCAAAGATCCTTGCTGAACATTTCAGGCTGCAGCTTGACTTGCGACCGAGCGTTCACTTTCATGTGATACCGGTTAATCTGTCACACGCCGAGCCACAGCGGCATCATACAGCCGGTTTTGCTGCTATTGATTTTGGCGTATCAAATGTGAGCCTACGTGTTGTCACTGACACCGAGCCCATATTGGCAAGCCGGCTGTAGATTCCTCTTGCTGGGTCTTTTTTCTTTTCTTTCCTTTTTTTTTTTTGTGTGTGGTTTTTCCTTGTCTAAGCAACGGACATTATCGCAGGCGGCTGATATTTGGTCTCTCTTGTTGGGTTTGCGTCCCGAGATCAGAGTAAATATAAAGAACGGTTGGGTTCAACACTGTGCCTGGCGGTTCTGAGCTGCATGTATGCATTGGACAAGCTTGATTGTCAGAATTTTTCTCCTCCAGTCATTTGGTTGGATATTTAACGAGTGGGAGTGGGACAGCTTCTTGCACCGTACATGTATAGTCTAGATCTCCTTCTGTGTCCTCACTCGCCAAAGTTTTCCCGATACATACCGATATACCTTAACATTTCTAGGTCACCTTTTGGGGATAGAGCAGAGAGGGAAGATATCGTATGTCGATCGCATGCTCCATTACGGCCATGAACACCAGTGGCAAATTCTTGGTTTCTAGTTTGGATGGTAGCCCCCCCCCCAAAAAAAATGTGTCAGATTTGTTGATTAAAGTGCACAGTGTTTGCTGACAAGAGTTTATCCAACTAAGTGGACATTTGTATACATGTCTTTTATTTACCAAAGCACTAGCTCCCACATTGCTTTACCCGGTATCTCTGTGTGAATCTGGGGCATTTATATGCATTTCTGGCTAGAAAAGTGATTTCTCTTTGATGGAAAAATAATTATCCTGTTCGTCAGTGGCTGATTTCCGCTATTGCCGAGCTTGCCGACTTAACAGCCAAACGGCGAACCCAGTTGTTCAAGGCCATGAAAATCACAATTTGATTAGCATAAATTTAGTTGGCTTATTTGAAGAAATACAATCTTCAAATTTTCAGCTTTCCGTGTCATCACCACTGGACCAAAGAGTTGCCGAAAGGACACTGAATCTCCATCAGAAGAACGAAGTACCAAGTATGCAGAAAAAAGGGAAATCCATATTTGAAAATCTTGGACCATTCAAATTCCAGAAATAGTAATTGAATAGATGAAATGGTTCATTTGCACTCCAGTGATCTTTCTTTTTCTGACTCGGCTCATGTATCTAGAATGCACATGTACTTGTACATGCACAACATATCAGTATGTGTGCGCACATGTTTACACATGTACATTATCCATTTAGTGTCCTTTGTTTGCACATAAAGCTCAGTGCAAATGCTCGTTTTTCTTGCACTGTGAACACTCTCTTATCAAAAGCTGACTTTCCTTGACCATTCTTCTTCCTTTTGCTGGGAACGTTCCCAAACTCCAAAATGCATCTAGAACTGTGCTCCAGAAAGGGCGTATATCGGTACCTTGTGAGGACCTGGCCTGTATGTCCACAGAAGGTTTGCTCAATCTGCATCACTTGGACCTTCTCTTTTGTTCACATGTCCACACTACATGTGGAATCAGTACGGTTGGCATACATGTATATGTATAATGTACAATTTACCCAATATAACAGACAATAGACCTTATTCATAGGGAAGCCATTTTAGACTGTCCCCTGAATATATCTTATTCAGTGTAATCTGTTAAAGGGTTGGTGCCAGACTTTTTTGTGTTCCATGCCCCACTTTCACTTTTTTTTAATGTGGCTTAAAACAGTTAGATCTTATTGGTCACAATTTTTAATTATTCATCGGTGTAAATGACATTAATTTTTTTATTAAACTTTTATTAAATGGCTTTCATTTTATTACCAGGTTCCCAGAATAAAAAAAAGTCAGCCTTGCTTCCAAGTCAATATGGCGGACTCGTGAATAAGGCCAATGAGGCATCAACAGATTGGTCTCTGATTCATAGAGATAGATCAAGCTTTTGCCTTTTTGCAACAAATTAGACTCCCTGAGCACAGAGATGCATCAGTCGACATTTTATTAAAATCTTCATCCGTCTAGCTTTGTGATCTGCAAGTCATGCCTAACGTACACGTACAATATAGATGCACAATAATCTGCCAACCTTACCTAGTGTGGACTCGTGAACAGCAGAGTTCCACGCAGTGCAGTTTGTGCCAGAGCCGTTTATACCAAAATTATAGAGAGAGTTGGGCATGAGTGTTTCGATTGTTGGAGCCAAAATGGCAGAGGATGCATCAGGGCACATGGACAATTAGCACACAACACCTGTATTCGGTACTGCACACATAATAAACAGCCGTTTTGGTGCAAGTCTTAAGTTGGCACTGTACTCTCTGGGCTCTCTACATGTATGTACCGGTATACATGTAGAAGCTTTGGGCCGTGCACAGCTTGCAGGAAATAAACCATGCCTAACGCCAGGCCCTTTAATTTTTGGGTCACAAATGTTACCTGTACGCTTGAATTTACACGTTTCTGTCAGTTACCTGGTATTTGGTTGCATTTTTGTATTTGTTTAGTCTGAAACGTCATTGGGAAAATAAAGGTCTCCTGGCAGAAGATGCAACAGAATGGTTAAAATACAAACGGTGTTGAACTAAACATTTTGAACATTCCACATAGCACTGGACAGTATCGACAATATACCCAGTATATTGCCAAGGATATGTTAGAAAGTTTATTTCACATAATCATGCTGAGAGTGAGACCTTAATAGTTTCCTGAATTTATATAAAGGGTTTTGCCCTTACCCAATGTATATAGTAATAAACACTGTATGGTCAGTGCATACACTGTTTAGTTATATATACGTTGGGTAAGGGCAAAACCTGTTATATAAATTAACATCTCCCCAGCGCAAAAAAAAAAAAAATCTTGAAAGTTTCCTGAATATCGAGATACCGGTAATTCTATTTTTAAATTGCTGCATTTTATTTTGTTGGCAATTTCTGCGATACATCAATACTTTCATTTCTCCCTGAAACTTAATTGATTGCTGTCACTTGAGAAAATAAAACTTTGGCAACATTTTGCTGCAGTACATGTAGGTATACATGTAATCAGATAGTTGAAAAACACAACTAAGGAAAATTTCAAGGCTGTTGTGAAGTGTTCATGTAAATCTGCTAACTATTATTACAGATTCATGTGTATTGATTTTTCTTCATTTGACTGATTCTATTTGTGCTCTATAGGCAATGAATACAAACATTTATATTGCCTTGTGTTTGGTTGGCCATTGCTTTGGTCCTTAGTTGAATACCCCATATTGATTATTTCCTCGGCCAAATGTCTTCAGAGGCACTCAGAGGAATTCAAAATGGTAAGGGCAAATATTCCCCGTCAATAGACTGCTATTTACAGGGCAGACACAAGACGTGCAGGCACATTAAGCCATATTTCGTACAAGGCAGTGGCCACACAAGTTGTGGCCCTGCAAATACGGGAGTACAAAAGTGTGAGTTCGAATTGACTCCCGACAGCCCGTTGAAAATTGAAAAATCAATCAGAAACACAAATGCGCAATTGTGGCTCTGTATTGACGTTTGTCCAGTCTGCTTGCACAGATGCATTAATGGGAAAAAAGTGGGAGAGATGATGTGAAAGTGTAAAGGAAAAAAAGAAGGCATCTGCAGTGTTACCGTAGCACCAGGAATTCATTATCCTTACATATTATACAAATCTAACGGCAATTTTCTGGAGTAAATTCTGTCCTGGAAAGATGCACTCCTAAAGGAACTCTACACTTCAAATATTGAATAGTTGCAATCTACTGTTTTTTTTTCTTATATTAATACTTTTCGGCATATAAACTTATGTTGCGGGTACAGTTACCGGTATTGTATGGTACTTGTCACAACATTTTTTAAAAAGCAGCAAACTTCTTATGCTTACATGTACGTTTGGAATGTTTTTGTTGCATTGGAGGCATTGCAACACGATTATGCTTTTTCCTATGTAATATAAAATAGCATGGATGCCATTCCACCTTTGTCAAACTTAGGGTGTGCTCATCACCTGGGCAACAAGAGAGTCATTGACTTGATGGAAGTCCCTTGTTCTCCCCCCACTCATTCCCCGAAAATTCCCCAAACTGGCACTCTGAACAGTCGTCATTGAAATTGCAGAGACACGCACGGGCCTAATGCGTCTCACACAAGCTTTGATGTTAAAGCATGCATTTACCTGTCTGTAAACAGACACGGGCTGGTAGACATTCCAGTAAATCACGTCAGATGACCTGGCCCAGCTAGTAATGGATCACTGTAAAGAGGCTTGTCACATCAAAACACCCTTGCCTTCCCTCTCCCCCCTTCCCCATCCCTGCTCCTGTCAGATGGCCGGCCAGTTATTCGTCGAGGGATAAATTAGATGACTTTAGGGATTGCCAACTGGTACAACGTTCGTTATTCAGGGGGTAATTTACAGAGTGGGAATTTCTGATTTAACTGGGAGATGGAAAGGATGAAAGGTACGTCTCTTCCCTTCCCCTCACCCCCACCCCCTCCCCCCACCCCCTCCCCCCACCCCTCCCCCGTGAATCACACCTTCCCTCACGTGTGGTGCTGGTGAATGGTTGGGACAGTGGCAGACCCAGATGCTCCGAGCTGCTTTTTTAGGAACTTCAGTGAATAGCCAAGTCAACATGTGGGCCATCAGTTCTGGCAGCGTGTGTGACAATCATCGCATCAGAGTGGTCATCACTTATGCAAGGGATGTTATGGATGTGTCTCATGGTGATGTGTGGATTCTATTATGTCTCGGTTGTGCTAGACTACCCGAAGTCAGTGTCTATTCTCTCCTAACCCCCCCCACCCCTTCCCCCAGTATGCCGGTTGTTGCATGATGTCATCTTCAGCAAAGAAGCCCTACAAAATCACTCACGCCAGTCATTTTTCTTGATCGTTGTCAGATATTTCTGCTTTTCAAACCCAGCTTCGACTTTTCGTTGCCCTGCTTACGGCCAAAGCACTTGTCAATCGTACATGTACATACATGTAAAATGAGAAAGGAACTGCTGAAATGAGCAAGGTTTTGACACAGGGGTGAGATTTGTCAGGACTTTTCCTGATTTCAGGATCTTTTCTTCAAGATTTTCTTTGCGTCAAATCTCTTTTAAAATCAGGAAAATCCTGAGCTTATCATTAAGGTTTTTTTTGTATAAAGGTTGCTATAGAAGCAAGGAATTGGTACATGAAGGGGTACAAGTACTGCACCGTACACCCTGTGCTGCTGTGGGGCGGTGATTATTTATTCTCACACTTGTCGATATGGTTTGATCCAGAAGCTTGATGAAAAAAAAAAAGGAATCATAAGCGGCACAGCGGTTATTGTTAAGTGCTCACTGCTGTTTTTTATCGTTGCCTTCAAAAGCTCTAGTTTCTCAAATGTCTCTGTCAAAGGCAACAGATCCTGCTGCAGTATTTAAAGCGTTGACATTTTCTCTTAGAACGTCTTTGTATGCAACTTAATCCCATCCCATTTCCCCACTGACCGAGCGTGATCCAACTAGCTATCGCACATTTGCATCTTTCATAGGGTGCCGACTTTTCCTCGACCCCCTGTTCTCAGGCTTGCATGCAGTTACATGGAGCCCGGGCATCATTGCATAGGTCAGTGGACCTCCGGAGGATACAGGAAAATATGCACAATTGATTCCCTGGAGGCTGGAGTAGGGTCCCCAGCGTTTAGGGGGGAAAAAAATGGAAACTGAAATGGAGAACCCTGAGGTCCTGCAGGAGGTCCTCCATCAGTCATTTCAATGAGGCATCCCACTGTTAGTGACCTCTCACACTGATGGGGGCAACACTGAGGTGGTGTAGAGAGTGCCAATTTTTTTTTTTTGTCCTCTGAGTCAATGCATTTTGTCAATCAGTTTAGGAGGGAAATTACAACACCCCAGGCTTGTCTGCTACCGAACAGCACTTTCCAATGGTAGGAGCCAGGCTGAGGGATTTTTTTTTTTACTGGGCAGGGTCTGTTGTGGGAAAGTGTCATGTCTTGGGGCAATGTACCTACTCAGCGGGTGAAATCATGCGGTGATTACCCTTGGAATAATGTGTACTAATGAGCTTGGTTATTGCTCCCGAAGACAGCAGGCACATGTAATGCATACATATACTAGTATGTACATGTGCATAAGCCTCGTACAAGATGATATGCTGAAAAATATCCGTAATGTAGAATTTGCCTGCCTGAATGATCGGTAATGTACTGCGACTCATTCACAGACCAAACATGTAGACGCATACATTTACTTATGGAGAAAAAGATACATTATTTTGTCACCCCTCCCTACAATACAACCATCTTTGTCATTTATATTCCTGCGTGAACTTCTCAGCAAAGCGCAAGTGTTCTTTACCTTGGATACCATTGCCAACTGGCAAAGCGCCCTCTCTTGGCCATACGTGGAGTCCCCCTCACAAAGCATTTTTTGGTCTCTTGTTTTTTACTTGTGTAAATTGAGCGGCGTTTCAAGTTTATGCATACATACTGAGAGCATGTGCAGTAAACACGGATCTTTTTTTTTTTTTGGTGTGTGTGGTATTTTGTACATATCTGTTTTAACCCGAATTCTGGACTGTAGGAACAGTGATCTGCCTTCTCAGGAGGAGAACATTATTTCATTTTGTTCTGACAGATACATGTGTACCGGAGGTACTAGTACATGGTAAGCGGTACAACTCCGTACTTGTTTGAGTCACACTTCGTGTACATGTAGCTTTTGGATGTTCAATCGGGGAAAGTATTGAAATTTAGGGGGGAAAAGGAAATTTCTGATATCCTGTCTGACTAGCGGAACATGGATCGGGGCACATAGGTATACCGGGATAAGGTTACCTGCTATTTGTATGTTTAACCTTCTTTGTAAATAAACAAAAATCACCAAAAGATATAGTCCAAATTAAGCATGCAAAACACTTCCTTTATGCAAGTTACTGTACATGTACCGGAAAAGTTGATGTGTGCATGTACTTGGTACATGTACATGTAAAAATGTTGGAAACACAACCTTTTTGAGAGGAGAGTAGAATGGTGACTCATGGATGGCACTGCCTAGCTGGAGTGTACATGTAGCGTATGCACAGCCACGCGTCACTTGGAGATGAGAAATTACCGCACTTGTACAGTTGCATTAGTTAGAGCAGTAATTTAACGCTGCCTAGGCTGCTTGCTCCCGTAGGAGTTTGTGATGAACTGTTGTGACATAACATGAGTCAAGCTGTCACATTGTGCCAGAACATAGATGGTTACATGTGGACTAACGTGTCGCCAATCCCGTCTCGTGTGACCTACCGTTACGTCGTAGTGTGCTTTCATTGTCAAACGTAGCCTTTCTCACCTTGCCATACTCAATGGTCTTCATTCCACGTGGATGTCCACCGTTTTGCCGTTTCTTTGGTATTTTGTGACCACGATACTATTGGTTGAAAATTCTCAGTGCATCTGAGAAAGCAGATACATGTACTCCCTTTAATACTAATTCTCCATTGTCGTGTTTTGAAAAGCCATTCAGTTTGTTGGGGCTCTGAGCACTCAACGCCACTCTCCCATGAACAAATTTTTCAGCAATATGTCACCTTTTCATCAAATGCAGCCCTGCGGCCATTGGACGGGCTGAACCTTGCCGGCGCTTGGCTCAATGGAGATGTGCGAATTTGCGTTTGTGTTGGATCAAAAGAGAGCTAAGGAAATATGCAGCCGGAGAAAGTGAAAAGGATTGTCGCTTCGGGGCACTTTCAACTGAAACGTCCCCATGTTCGCCTTTCAAGAGTTTGTTCACAAAGTTTCTGTGCGATCATTCTCGCCATGATTAGAATTTGGATGCCGGTGACGAAATGGAGACATTGCAACCCTTTTTAATCCGTAACATTCATTTTGAAAGGATCATTTTTACTGGATATTTAAGGAAATGACTACTGCACAAGTGATCCTCGGGTCATGCTGCCGTGGTCACGCCTTTGTCTAATTTCAGGAGATTGTAAAAATTGAAAAAAAAGAAGGCTATGAGTTCAAAGTTAATTTCTACCTTTCCTCCTGCTGAGGCCGTTTTTATGATGAGTTTTATGATGTTAAGTTTCCCAGTCAGCAGCATGCCTATAAGAAGGGCAGATGATATCCCTTTAAGTTTAACAAGTGTTGGCGCACGCATCCTTGCTTCTGCATTTCCGAAGGTGATGGCGTGTCAGCACCACCCCGAAGTATTAAAAATGTACATGTAGTTGCGGAAGGTGAACGGTGAGCTATACCCATATTGCACTCTTCTCAGCCCCGTCAGAATCTGGTCCTTGTTCCCAGCATGCATTGCCTCCATTTCTCCCCTCCCCCACCCCCCTCCCATATGGATGTTGCGCTCGCCCAGAGTGACAGGCCGGACGATGATTGAAGTGCATTTTAATTGGCCGTACGTGTGAGTGCATTTTGGATCCCAGTCCATTAACAATGCGCACCGGTGTACTCTTTAACCTAAAGGGTATACACACAAACAGATGGTGCCAAATGCCGAGTAATGAATCTCGAAGACACCTTTAAAGGCCATTTCACTCATGCTGTCTCCAGACAATGAGGTGAAAAGTGTTACCCGCAGTTTTTGAATTGGAGAGTAATACTCAATTAAAAGGTTAAAAATTCATATTGTGTCGTGTGTTTTGTCAACATGAACTGCCTTAAAATGAAGTGTAGCATAACTGCATATGTGTACCAGCGTAAAAAGACGGAAACCACTTCTGACCTGTTATTAGAAAGTCCTAGTACATGTAGAGGAGATTTACATATGGAAGAAATACCAGTATGTGCTTGGCCGGTCTTTAATGTGCATTTAAGACTGGCTCAGGAGAATCGATGGAACTCAATGCCCGAGCCACAATGATCAATGTTTTTTCTCCTGAGCTAGGTCTTCAACATTAGTTTAAGACCAGCCAAGCACATATTTATTCCCATGCATACTGGTAAATACCTTTTAATTCAGAGAGTCAAAAGAAGTCAACATACATAATGGATTTCCAACCATTTTGTTCGAAAATTTTACTTTCATTTTCCCAAACACCCCGTCCATTTTGTAGTACATGTATATTCTTTTGAAAGTTGTCCAATAGAATCTTTTAAAATGAACTTGGCGTGCGTGTGGCACATCACACGTACACAGACTCCTGACCCTGCCAGTGTGTGATTTACGCAGCAGGCATTATCACTTCTCAGTGGGCATTGTGGGATCCCTACTCGACAAGCACTGCTTTTGTGGGATCCCATCCACAATCGTTTTCCGTCTTGTCATACATTTACCGTATATGATTAGGTGGAAAATAAAGAATGAATGAATGAATGAATTATCAAATGTTAATACGTAGTCACATGACGCATCTCAACCAATAGGAATACACATACCTTTAGCAGCACAAAACATGAAAATAGAGTAGCTCCCATTATCAACTTATGCATAGCGCCCTCTCCTGGCTGCATCATGCTGATACATGATACAGTTACATGTACATGCAGATATAATTACATGTACATGCACAGGTACCAATTTGTATGACCCCCCCATGGCCAAAGCTCTATAAACAGCGCCCTCGATTGTCAACTTGCTGGGTGAATTCTGTCAAAGCGCACATCAATTTCATGCGTGCCCCAACTACTCCTGGAGTGTGTCCATGCACCGGTACCCCCCCCCTTCACACTATGCTTGTACTGTACACATCCTTTATACTTGGTGTACCCCTAATGAAATTGAAGCGCTCCGGTTGTCCTATCGCTGACCCCTATTTCAGAAGTTGACTACACTAGTGTACATGTAAGTACTCACCGACCGTTCATCCTCCACCACTGGTGAGTTTCTATTGCCTCAATGCAAAGTCATGGTGGGAACCGACCCGGGGTCTAACAAACGGAGCAGTTCAAGTTGGCTACCGTTACATTGACTGTGGTAACTTTGTAACCCAGAGGTTTACTCAGGTTTCGTGGCTCGGGTGTCATTTGGTTCTGAGTTTTTAGGAGCACGATGTTTGTTTGGATTGACTGAGATGACAGCAGCGAGCAGGAACACGAGTTTGAACTTTTAATCTGAGTTGATTCAGTGATTTGTTGAATTGGGTGGCCTTTTGGGCCTGGGTTTTAAAGGCATTAGTATTGTATGGAGGTATCCATCTGAAATGTGTTCCATTTTTGGTGTTTTTTGTTCCATTTTTGTTCGTTAGGAAGGACAGTCACATGGGCTTCATACCAATGAAAATATGTATGGCAGTGATCCATAAATATTCAAAGTGTCTTTTGGCAAATGAGATTTGGCTCTTTGTAACAGGTGTGATTTTATTTTTGAAGAAATTCATGTGTATTTAACCAAAAGATAAAGTCCTACATTACATTTAGTATCAGTGAATTCTAGATTTGCATGTCTGAGGTGCATCATAAGTTGCCTTCATCGTGGGGCTATTGAATATGTGTAGCTGCATGTTTTAACATTGGAGGGTCAAATGGGTATATTTTTCTTGTTAATTTCATTACAATGTTTTCAGGGTTAGAAAAATTGATTTTTCTACATGTACTTCCAAAACTGAAAAAAGTAACGGGCATAATGAAATTACTGTTAGCAGCCTGTTTTGTGTGCATGTTTGGACAGGTCTGCTATCATTTAGCAATAAAGTTCACTTTATCACCGTCCATTCACTCGAGCAGAACATGTAATTATTGAGTGGATTGTGTGTCCAACATATGTTGACCAAGCATCGCCCTTACAGATTAATTGAAATCTCCCCTCGATTGCATGCGTTATTAATAAAAAAAAAAACCTCTCGCCTCTCTGGCTACTAGCGGCATATTTATTTGTGTATTAATATATTACCGTGCGCCGTGAGAGTCTGAAGGGTCTGGCAGAGATTACAGCGCACGAGATTGGGCAATTATTCCAGGGTATCGTTTCTCTCTCTGTCTGTCTCACAGGAGGACGAGGGAGGGAGGCAAGAGATAGTGTGAGAGGCCGTTTAGCTTGGGGAGTGGGGCTGTTCCGGGAAGATGTCTTCCCGAAACATCCGCCCGTCTCTCTGTCCCTCTCTCTTCTCCTGGGAGAAGAAAATAACTAAATAATTTAAACCATGCACCTAGACGGATGCAGATGTTGGAGGAAGGAAAGAGAATGGATGTTGGGAGAGAAAGACTTCCAGATCTAAAGAGAAAATTAAAGGATGTAGTCCAGAATGAATCCAGACGAAATTGGATCACTCAGAGAATGTATGGCCGTATAACATGTCTTGAGAGATGACATCAACCGGATGTGTTTTGCTCAAGAGATAAACAGATCACTGCTTGTATGTACACAGGCACTTTGCTTCTTTATTTATTCCTGATTCAACCAGCCTCCATAAGCTGTTCTCCCTTGCGGCTCAGGGGGAGGAGATGGAAAACTGACATAATTCTGCATGAAAGCAGTCTGATCAGAGACGTTTCTGATCTCCCCAGACAACTGATGACAAAGCAGTTAGATGAACCCACAAATCTTGATCCATCATACGGAAAATAATGGCTCAGAGAGTGGTTTACTTTACAGAGAAATGCTGATAACCTGGATATTAGATAACATGGGGGGGATTCAGAAGAAGTGTATTCATCAAAGGGAAGCTTAACAAGTCAGTCTGGGAATATTCTTTCCGTGGGTATGTCTCACCTCCTAAACATTCCCTTGTAGTTGGATTATGTCATCACATTGATTCTTACCTTTTCCCTGTACAGTAATTTTATCATAGAAAGAAACCCGGACAGCCTTTGTAATGGCTTTCATCTCAAACTGCTATCGTTCAAAAGCCTCTTTTCATCAATGAGCAATGACACTGCTGATTCCCCTGCCCCCCTTCCTTATTAAAGAAGGTGATGTTAACCAGTTTCCCCGTCTGGGTCACATGACAGGATGTCTTTAGAATTTGGCCAACAAACGGATTTATTTGCTCAAGAGACTTCTCCTTTTCATCCATTGGTCCCAGTCTTGCTCTGTGGTAAATTTAGATGCGGGGAGGAAAACGTATTGTAGAGGCCTGCTTCTACTGAAATGCCGGGGCCGTGTCGTTGAGATGACTCTATCAGCCATTGTGGGCCAGGTCGTTATCTCCCTGAACGGGCATCCCTGGATGTTATTGTGGAAGCTGCTTGCTGTGCATTTCTTAATTTTGGTATTTTGTTCTCTATTAGCTCCAGTGGGGCAGGTGAATTTGTATTTGCGGATGATCAGTTCACAGTCAGGCTTGTGAGTCTAGAGTGTCACGGGTCCCCGCCCATGATGAACAAGCTCCGGCACAATTTATAGAGAGGAAAAAGGGTGATCTACAGTGTAGAGGCAGGATTGCTTTGACATGGACGATCGAGATGTAAATTGGTGTTTTTTGGTTTTTCCTATGGTAAACTGCATTCCGTTTTACATGGATGCATGTTTCAGTAGGTCCTCACATCAGTTCAGTGCGCTCTACTTGTAAGCTTCAAAGATTGTCGTAAAAATTACATTCCATTGTAAGGTGTGGAGTACTTAAGGCTATCCTCGTAACATATCTCCCACCTTTACCTTATGTTTTAGTTTTTTAAATTGTTTCTGTTGCATGCGGCTTAATGGTTGGTAGTGATAGAGTTTTTCAGGGATAGGGTCAGGAGTTCAAAATCAGGTCAGTTGGGTTTGCAGAGAATCACAGAATGCTAAAGTGCCGACCCTGGAAATCCTGAATCACAAAAAAAAGAAGATGTGATACAGTCCTCTCAGAACTGACCTCGGACTTTAGTGTCTCTCTAGTCTTAATTTCATTTTGTGGCTAGAATCGGCTGAAACTGTGTGTGAATTCGTATGATACCACATGGGAAAATGCAAGGGACTGCTGAAAAGGGGAAACCTCTCGTGTTTCATGAAAGCGACATTCTTCATGCATATGGGGCAGTATCCTTAAACTGAAAGAAAGACAATCCATGCTGTCATTAACCTGTGAATGGCAAAGGTGCAGTTCCTCACTCTATGGTGCAGTGAACAGGGCTCTTAATTAGTAATTTTAGACCTGAAAGCAGATGGCCCAATCACATTGCTGCAATTGAGAGGAATAATGAAGAATCATCTGGCATATCAGGTTTATTGGAGATGGCTGGGCGGGATAAATGAGTTTGCTCTTCAGAGCCTTGTGCCAAAGGCATTCTCTTAAAGGTGCATTGCAAGGCGCATTTTGTAGTGGATCAGCACCAGTCTAATTACAGGGCCCAATTTCATGGCACTGCTTACCACAAGCGAAAAATCTGCGCTTACCGTAGCAGGAAAGTCTGCGCTTACGTCAAACGCATTTCACGGGTTAGCGAGGAATTTTGGCTTGTGCGCATGCATACATCCCGTAACTAAGGATTCTGTGCTTAAAGGGTTAGCGCAGAGATTTTCTGCTTGCACGGTTAGCACAGAATGGAGATCGTAAGCAGAATTCTGCGGTTAACAGTGCCGTGAAATTGGGCACAGATGTGTGGTTTCAGTCAAATATGTTTCAAACTATCATAAAATGAACACGTATCCACATGAAACTTTGGTCTCTTCTGAGTAGAGAAGTGGTTTATTCCATCCTGGACAGAAATTACAAACCTGCCCACAACAGATCCGAATTCCTAACCACTCCTGACCTACAGGTATGTCAAAATTGTAAATGTGTGGGTTGTAAATGTCAGATCATTCTTCCGCTTGTTTTTGGCAAGGTCGGAGTCTCTTTAATTCTTCAAACTGGAATTCAAAGTGAGAGTGTGACCTGAAGGTAATGCATACATGTATATGAGTGCCGATGCCTATAGCGTTACAGGGAAAGGTTAAGACCTGCCTCCAAAGTCTTAAATTTCCCGTTGGAAAGGGGTGGAGTTCAAAGTGACTCCAGGGTGTATAATGAGCTTACCATCTTGAAGTGCTGTGCCAACTTTGATGCCAGTTCTTACCTCAGTGTTAAGTTTTCAAGAGAATAAAAACAGTACAGTGAGCCTGTTGGAAATTCAAATTGTGCTGGCTCGAAAAAGAAAGGCATCAGAGGAACAGTGCTACTGTTGGCGCTCTCGATAGTCTCAGCCTTATGATGACTCACACGCCTAATTTGTTCTGAAATGACATTGCCTTTGTGAAATATCTAACTGGCTCATAATAGGTTTATTGCTCAGCATTTACTAATTATGCTAAATGGGAGTAAATGCTTAGTCAAAGTATTCATGGAGGATGAAAACCAATTCACAAAATGATCATCAGGAGTGCTAAAATATCTATATATCGAGCGTGAGTTCTCGGAACTGCTGCACTGGTACTGCGCTGGCGACAACTTGCTGGTACTGGGTTTTTATTCATATAGGCCAACCTGTAATCGAGAGGGGTTAACACAAGAGAACAATATGAAATAAGGAAACAGGAATGCCGAGGCACAAAGAATCCTTGTCCCAGCATACGTACACATTTTTATTCCCCCAGATTTCTCAAATGAGAAAATTTAGGGGTTGGAGTTCGTTTTTTTTTTTTTTGGATTAAGTTCCATTTGAACTGAAAAAAGAAAAAAGTTAAATTTTTGCCACTACCGGTACTTAGCTCCCAAATCTTGCCTGGCACTTAGCAGAGAATATAACTCAGCTTTGTTTGCCATGTCAGAGGGGAATTGTCACCGGTAGAGACAAGTCTCTTGCTGCAGATTAGGGCAGTTTCCCAAATTAGTGGTTCACAGAACACACACAACAGAAATGCATTCAAACGCGACAGCTGCTCAGCATACCTTGCCAACTAATAATTGCATGCAAGAGACAACGTACACCTTCTCATCCACACGTCACTGTTCATGGTACATCTGTCATATTCAATTAGTTGTCATGATTTTATTTATGACGCTAAAGTGCCTGGCCTGCTTAGGGTGTGATTTTGAGTGGGGACAGTAGTCTGTGACAGACATACAAGTATTCAAGAGAAGGAATGGAGTCTCTGCCCCTTTCTTGTATTTTTATTAGACATTTCATTTTCCCTTGGTTACATGGAGGCCGTTTTTCCAATATTCAACTTCCTCTCCGTCCAAGGCGTCTTCTCCGAAATCAATTTCCGAGTGTGGGCCTTAAATGTTCAAATTAAATGGCAGTACTGTAATATTTTCCTCTTCGTCTTCTTTGATGTTCCTATGGCACTGTGGGACTTACTCTTGAGCTGGCAACTTCGTAGTCAGGTAGGAAAAAAAAAACAGGTGAAGCCCGAGACGGAGACAAGTATTGGAAAAAAGCTCTTATTATCTGTGTCGCGACCATTTTTGGTTTTGTTGACCCTTACACTGTATGATTTCTCTACACTTCTTGATTTTTTTTGGGGGGGGTGGGGTGGGGTGGGTGTGGGTGGGGGGGTTTCACTCTCACCATGTGGCCATACGTGAATATGCGTACCAAATTACCAAACACCTCAATTTCTTTGGCGAGGACCATGACCTTGCAACTATACATGTAGTGTGTGCACCCAAGCAGTGGTAAATGTACCGCCAGTATACTGATGTACAAATGTAACTAAGATGGGTTTTTTTGCACTGTGCTTGTGGTGTGAGGTCAGTGCACTTCATGATGTTTATCATCCGGCCCAGTGTATCCCCGCACCTGCACCATGGCATACCCACATGTTTACATGTACATGTACTTTGACACCAAGAGCTCAACCCAGGAAAATAAGAGTTCCTTGGCAGTATATTAAGCAGGGAATTATGCTAATCGGTTTGTTGGTTTATTCGCTTAGAGATAATTCACTTGCATCATGCTTAAAGAAATGTTTATGTTGGCAGATTAAGTCACTAAACTGCTCTTTCCATGCATGGATGCTTACAGGAAAGAGTTACCATATTACGTGTACACATACATGTACCATACACTGTATATATCATGCTATGCTTGTGATATAGCACTTAGAAAAGTAGTGACACTGATGTAAATCATGAAGCATGGGTGTCATGAGGGGGGCAAGGTGTGTGTGAGTGCAATTTCTATCAGTTTTCCTGCTAGCTTGATTGTCGGAGCTCGATTTAACACATGCCGGATATTTACCAGTTCAGTGATACTTTTTCCAATTGTTTGCCACAACTGCCCTTATTTTCTTCAGCCTCTTACCGTAATTGCATTTGGGGATGGATAATTGAGTCCAAAATGCAAATGCGGTGGCCGGTCAGTGTGACTGCAGTGCGTTTGTGGCTGTCTGATGAAATTTTCCACTTGAGCAACTCAGAAGATGCATCTTTCTTACCTACACCTCTTTACGTCTATTTCTATGTGAGTTTTTCTGCGGGATTGCTATTTCGCTCGGAAGAGGGAAACATGTACATCGTTTTTTAATGAGCATCGTGTGCCTTCTTTGGGTCTGCCACGAGAAAACTCTCATTAGCAAACCTCAGACTGAGTGTATCTACCTCAGTGGACTGTCTACCTGTTCAGCTCTCCAGCAAGAAAAGGAAGTGAAGTGCCTTCAAGGACAAATTTTGAAAAAAACAAATTATGGTAATTGATATTAGTATGTGGCTAGATTTGCTTTCTTGTGTTCTTTCTGTTTTACAAAATACTGATTGTTTCACATAAATGTGGCCTGTAATGCAAGTTACATTATTGCAAAACTGAGAACATACATTGGCATGAACTGAACACGAGAGGGGGCTATTCAGACTCTACAGAAGAGCCACTGGATCGTGGACTGCATTGAAGAGAACTGCTCCCTGATTTTTGTCGGATGGCTTTCACTGATTCTTTGGAATAGCGCCCTCTGTTATTTTCACCCATCTGACCTTGTTAAAGAGCTCTGTGAGTTCTAATGCCAAAAGGTAAAGATTTGATTGATTAAGATAACTCAGTTGGAAAATAGTTTGAGTCATTCATCATTTACCTCATCTGTGATATCGGAGCTTGAGCTTTGTCAAGTTTACGTGGGCCGAAACTCAAGTTCATCCGGGAGGGGGGGCTGTGCACGTGCAATGTTGTACAGGATTTTGCACGGAAGCCTTTCAGAGCTTGAAAGAGCCAATTTTGCAGCCATTGTCTTGGAGCAGGAAATAGGTTTTATGCATGCCCTTTATCGGTTGATTTTAATGCCGTAGGCGGAACTTTAAATCAAGTCACATATTCCAGTATTTCAATGTACCGATATGAGTCTTTCTGTGAGATCTAATGCACCTGTTTACTATGTGTAGCTCTCGTGGGAGTGGCCAGGAAGGGGGCGTAGCTTTTGGGGGAAGCTACTCCTCACAGCAGACTGACAAACCAGTAACAGAGGGCGTTTTCCGTGGAAACTGGGGATTTTTTTTATCTCTGTCAGCCATTTTTGTCTTTTTAATTTAGCTTTTTTTCGCCCAAGTTGTGCAGTTTCGGGGCAGGAGCTCCAGTTGATTCGAAATTTTGAGCAAAGATAAAAACTGTTTGATGATTGTGTTTGCTGGATTGCACATGTGTAGCCGCGCTTGGTTGGCTCCCCACTTCCCTGCCATGTAAAAATAGTCTCTTGCCAGATCGGGTGCCAGCTAACTGCTCCATAGCTGGAAAGAAAAAAGTACATAATCACATGTAATACAGTCTGCCAAATGACTTAGGATGCGAAACTGAGAATTTGTATGATTGATGACTTGATGTGCCTACCTGGTGCAATTCCAAAAGTACATGTACTTGGCCTTAGGGACCAACATCAGAGGGGGCCAGCAAAAAAGTTGGAAATGATTCTTGAACACTGGTTAGGGGACACTAACCCCCCCCCCACCCCACGTCCCCTCCTTCCAGTCACTCCAAAGAAGAAAAAAAACGGCAAGGTCATTGCCTTTACCTGGGTTATTGGATTTTGGCCGCTCTGTCTCGACAGAACTGTTATCAACAGAAAGAGGGAAGTACCAAAAGTGCTGGGACCCAGCAAAGGAAATTAAAATGAGCGCACACAGTGTGTCTTACACGTCTGTCATTAAAAAGCAGTGGCTCAGCGGAAGCTAAAGTTGCCAGGGGCTAAGTACGTATGGGAGCTCATTCTCTGATATTGGCGATAATGCTCTAAGCCGGGGCGCGCACTGATTGCCAACCTCCTGTCGCACTTGTGAGAACAACAGGACCGTGTGATTTGTTGTGGGTCTTCCCTTTTCTCCGTTCCCAGTGGGACGTGACAAATGACCAGTGCCTCATCTAGCTACCTGCTCCGAGGGCAAACCAAAACAAATTTTGGACAGGCAATATTTACTGGTTCAAAATGTCCAAACCTTCTCATTTGCCTAAATCTGTAACACTGGTGAACAGGTCTTCACCTTGTCTTCTGAACTTCTGGTCACAGTGGAAACACGGCCTCAGATGGCACCAAGGAGGGCCCTGTCAAACATCTTCCTGGGAGAGGGCAGGCTGTTGGTTTTGAAGGAGCAGGCAGATATTTCCAGGCGTGTAACTTTTCCCCTCGGATGAGCTGATTTCCTCATTTCTCACTTCACACTCGTGCCATTGAAAGTGGAAAATCACTGTACAAAGCCTCATAAAGATTGGAGTTTCCTCGTTTTTTTGTCCAAGTTGCATGCCTGTATTCCAATCCCAGATGCAAATGCTATATTTGACGGAACAGATTGCTTTGAGTGGGGAAGAAATAAATGAGTTATTGAACTGTTCCCAGTACAAATAACTGTAAGTTTGGACTATTCCAAGCTTAGATGCAGTCATACATGTTTATTTATCTGAAATGTGGTGGAGGTATTTGATCATTCCAAAAAACTGAAATACATGTACATGTGTATGTTGGTATACACGTCATAATGAGCATGTACATCAGGAGGTCTGGAAATTTCAACTTGGAAATAAACTTAAAAGCCAAACAGAAATATTATAACCAAACCTAAAACTAATGGCCATATACATGTATCAAATTCAGCATAACAATATCAATCTCCCGTAGGAACCCCACATCAGTACACTGAGGTTAGTGCAACAATATTCAGTAGTCAGCTATGAATGCATTCTTTGAATATGCTTTGGAACTGAAGCCTGTAAAAACATTCCTACAGATTGAGGCAGTGTTTGTTTTTTTCAGACACTTGATATTTATCACTTTGAGCCAGCATCTGCGTGGATTTTGCCAGGTTTGAATTACTTTACTGTGGCTAGAAACTACGCATGAGTCTATTATGGTGCTGGCCTCAGCCAGTTCTTATAGAGTCGTAATTCCAAGCCACAGGAAAGGGATTCAGACCCTGCCTTTTTTGTCCAGGCTTTTTTCATCTGTGCACTAGGCCGTTTTCCAATACTGAACTTCGGCCCCATCTCAGGCTTCAACTGTTTTTACTGGCTGACTTTGAAGCTGTAAGCACAGTAATCAGTTTAATAATGCCACAGAACATCAAATAAGATGCAAGAAAGCCAAAAATTACAGAAATCCAATGTAATTTAAACGCTTCAGGCCCACAATCGGGTACTGGTTTTGGGAACGAAGCCTGCGACGTAGATGAAGTTGAGTATTGGAAAACGGCCCTAATCAGCCTGGAAGCCAGTTGGTCCAGCCACCGGACTTGTCTCCTTGAACTTGAACTATGAATCACGTTTGACCTTCACTGCATAACACGCTTGTTGCAATTAGTTATTTCGTTTGAATGTTTTGCCAGTGAGATCTGATTTACATGTTTTCTAAGTCTTTGGAATTACTAAATTGCTGAATGCATGACCATGTTAAAATTCCTCAACTTTCCGAAAAAAAGTCTTTCATTTGACTTTAATGAAATATTTGCTGTCCTTTAATATTGACAGTGTGGCTTTGTTTCTTTGGTCCTACAAGCGTGGTTGTTTTGTTGAAGCGACAGCTGAATTTTCATTCATTTCTTCAGTTTTTGCATATTCTATCATTTGTCAGTGCTTCAAAACATCCATCCATTCGGTCAGTCCACACATATGGACTCTTGACAGAGAGTAACTTTTCACAATGTTTTCATTTCTTATAATATTAAACATGATTTCCAGGTCAGTTAACAGCATTAGAGAAAGGGAAGCTGTTCATCCTTTTTATCCTTTTTTGTTTGCTTGGGGACTGGTGCCCACCATGTTGAATTTGTAATGGACAAATTTTGTCCAATCTAAGCTACATGTACATATGTATATTTAAAATACATAAATACAAACAAATTTTTTGTACAAAGATAAATTTGATGTATGCAAACAACACCCCTTATGGAACCAAATATTAATTGAGTGACGTACTATTTCAGTTAGATTTATATTAAGGTCACTCTTACATGGGGGGGGGGGCTACAGGACAAACGAACAATGGTCGAAGTGCTTAGAAATGGCCCAGTAACCATGGTAACTAAAAGCTGTTTATAACAGTGGTTTGGTCAGAACATGTGCGTTGAAGAGTCTTCAGGGTGAGACTTCCAAATCAACGCCAGACAGATGTACAAACTGATATGTTGCCAACACTTCACAGTCCGGGCATTTGATGCCTGCAAACTTAAGTGCGTTGCAGTGATGCAAGGAACCAGAACGAGGCTAAAAGGTTTGACTGCAGTCAAGAGGTGTTGCATTTTCAGTTTATCCCCGGCTGCTCCAAACACTGCATGAAAGGACATTCACTCCGGGAGTTTCACAACATAACAACATCTTGTAAGGCTCACAACAGTTGTACAGATATGCATGCTTTTGTGCACACAAAACATTATGAATCAGTCTCATTTGAAGTTCAGAGTAAAGTTAGTAGTGGAACTAGTCCTCTCTGTACGAATATTTGTCATTTATCACTTCAGTAAATTACGCTCTCAAGTTTTGGAAAGAAATTCGTCATCAGCGCTGAGTTGCTTCCCCGGTAAACATAATAAAGAGATGGCTGCACATAAATTGCATAAACTGGAACTGTTGGAAGTGAAACTGTTTACGAGTAGGACCTGATGCATGCCATACAACCTGTTCAAAAATCAGAGAATGCCTCGGCAAGATTTTCTTGGTTTGATGCCATCAATAATGAAATTTATCTGAGCGTGAAATGAGCTTGAAGCCAATTGCCTACCCGGAGGCAGTCACAGATGGCAAGAAGTACTCCCAAGTGGTCCGCAGGGAACCCTCAGGCACGCTCTAAAAGTCCCACTAAAATGAAGGCAATGAAAAAGAGACAATTTTCTGAACTTAATGGTCGGTATGTATGAGACGAGTCTTATTTAGAAAACAGCCAGACAACTTAGGGGGAGGGGTCCCCAAATCAGTTAATGTTCACCATGGCTTGATGACAACATCTGCTGCAACTTTCAAGGACTTTCTTGTGGAAATGGTGGTGGAGGGCGCATATTATGTTTTGATCGGAGCTGAAGAAAGGAAATTTTTTCCCTCGTTTTAAGACAAACATTTATACACTTGCAGATGATATTCAAGTTTAAGCTGCGTGCGCAGTACCATTGCCTCTTCGTCATGGGTTCACTCACCAGCTCTTAGTCGTTCCACAGCCTGGATCCGTGTGGACAAATTTCTCGATTTTTCATAAATTAACTAATTGCCCCCTGGTTTCCTCGGAATTCAGTTAGGAGGGAAAAGAAAAGTATCCATTTCTCTTCTCCTAATCATTCTTAAAGTACCAGTTTTGAAACTTTATCCCTCAGCTTTTATTCGCCGCACAGACCGGTAAGTTGTTTGAGGTGAACGAACGCACTTCCCGTGCTCCTAGCCTGTAGAGATGCCAAGTGGGTGCCTCAAACTGACAAAGAGTAAAATTGTATATGGCTAGACCCTTCAGGGCCAAGGGCAAAATTTTTGAATGACTTCAAGGCTCTGTCGGTGACAACTTCCTGATTTACGGTCTCTAGACCCGAAAAATCCAGCGAGAGCATGGTGCTGGATTAGCGGTCAAGGCAGATTGACTGCTGCTTTAGCGCTTGGTGAAACCACAGAGCTAGGCAGAACTTGATTTAAGCTTCATCTGAACACCGTTGTCCAGATCAGTGCAATGCCCGTTTTCTTTGAAAGCAGAACATGATCCATGGTTCGGAAGCCTTGGGAAATGTGATTCGAGCATGACCTAGATACTGACCTAGGTGGGATATGGACCCAGTTCGTTGATGGGAAAGATGAGGAAAGAACACTATAGCAAACTTAATATGTAGGCCTAACTCTCCAAAAACGCAATGCACGCATGCCTCAATAATGTACATGTACATGTACACTACCTCAACATAGTGCAGTGGACGACGTGCAGAAAATTGCTATGAACTTGCACAGAAAATCTAGGTTGGCAAAGTTGTATGCTGAGGGTTTTTTAGGGGGGGGTAGGATTTTTTTTTACCACACCATCACTGTAATAGCCAGCACCACTCGTCAGAGCAACCTGCTCATCCCTCGCCGCCAGTGAACCAGTCAGCCCTGCTGATGAATTGATGGATAAGATACTCGTTTTCTCTTGTGGAGCCAAAGCTTAATTGGCTTTTAGCAAATAAAGCAATAGTGTATGATGACGGTGATATGCGGGTCACCTGCACTAAAGTGATTGATGGTTTGTTTGTAACATCTTCACCCTTACGTGCCAGGGTTATTTCATTGTGCAAGGTTTAATGTTGGAGAGCTCTTTAACTCGTGATGAGCACCATCACAGGAACTGTATTGGAAGCCCAGGTTCTGCAGAAGGGGCTTTCCCTTCGCTGTTATTATAATCTTCAAGCAAAAAATTCAAGCACCTTTGCCGGCCTTCAACAAATATAAATTTTTTTGTTCAAATATTATTAGGCACTTCAACATTGTCTAGACTAATGTGTTCCACATGATTACTGTACGCCTAATGGCAGAATGCTGCGGATGCATTGCATCTAGCGCGTCTGACTCCTAGTTTTTATTTACAGGCCGACATCACGAAAAATTCACGTTAAAGCCGGATAGGTTCTAGATGAATTCGAGAACTGACAATTCATTCTATTTATGTATATGCCTGTGCTGTGGCGTATCCAGCGAGGGGGTGGGGGAACTCCCTCCCCCCTCCACGGATTTTTTTTCTTTACAAAGAATATTTCATAGGTGAGTAGGAAAGAAAGTGATCGGTATATTTACCCAATATTGGCACCAAAACCCGAAGAAAGAAACACTGCGAAATAAAAGAAAAGATGTCAGGACCGCGAGTAAGGCTTTTTTCTCCCCTACATCATCCGAGGGGGTTTAATAGGCACAATAGCCTTAGGGTATAAAGCTTGTGCGTCACATTGGGGGGGGGGGTTCCCCTTTAACGCATATGGCGTAGGGTATCCTTTCCCGCACCTTGGGGAAACGACAACAGAAAAACAACAAAAGACAAAGAACACAGACAGCAGCATTCATGACGCAATGCAGTGCTGGGCTAAAGTAAGTACGCATGCGGCTTTTTCAACATAAATTCAAACTGGGAGCCCAGGGTTGGCAGCAGTGAGGTTTTCTCGTGGGCGTATTTCATTTTCCTGCCACTGTATACTCTTCCGCAATGTGCGGAACCTATGTGGCATCCCTTTTAGTTTAAACGTATTGAAAGTAAAACTTTCTCATTCAAAATTGTCCACGCTTTCCTTGACAACAGTACTGGAGGCTGTGATGTCATCCAGGGAAAGTGAGATGAAAGTGAAGGTTTTTCCGTGAAGTTTGTGAACACAGAATCGCCTCACTGAAAACCTTTCTGAGAAAGAGTTCCTTGCTTGCCTGTGTACTGACGCATCAGTGAATGACCAACAAAAAGGAAATCAGGCCAGCAGAATCTGTGAAGTAATCAACGTTCTGTTCAACACAAACCAATGTAACATTGAGGGGTTTTCTTGGCGGGAGTCACAATTTTTCTAATGAATATGGAACTTCATTAGCATAGAAAGTGAAAAGGCAGCACAATGCCCTCTTAACTAGAGAAGCAAGAGTTGAAAACGAGGTTAACTTGGACACAAGGGTGCATTTGGGAGGTCTTAGTTAAAAACAGGTGCATTGTAGAGACACTCTGAACGTAAGCGAGTACATTTTGGTACAAATGGAAACATTTACAAGCTAAGCTAGCACGGAACAGACCTTTATGTCTGTAGTTTCCTTATCACAGCCTTACCGAGTCTACTCGCTCCGTAACACAACACTATAGTCTCATGCTTGGTGTCGAGTTGATAAAAAACCCAAGGTAACAGGCAATACAATTTGTATTACAAAGCATATACGGCGATATAGAGAGAACGGTGCCTGAATTTGGTGAGCGCTAAATGCATGGGATCTCACTAGAGATCAGCTCAAGAAGCAGTGCTTATTAATCTTTAAGGGCCCACGTTTGTATTAATTAAGCAGTGAATTCAGGAACAAAGTCATTTGCACTGAATATCAAATCTTTTCGCCACCCAAAAACTCTCCCGTAAACAACCAGCTGGTAATTTCATTGTTCCATCTCATATGAGTATCCAGAAAGATAAATCTCACCTATTATCAGTCTCCCGTGAAGCTATTGAACAATAACCGAATAGTGTACTGACGATTTTATTTAACCGTATAGTTAATTGTGCTCCTGTAGTGACGACAGTAATCGATCATGACAAAGCAACGACGCTACGACCACTGGCAAGTTTTAGAAGCAGACCACCGACTGTTCTGTGCTTTCACCTTGTATAGGTACTATAAGCTGCAACGTGCAAAGTTTACCTTGTATTAAATTAGAGTGAGCTGATTATCAACTTTTTTCCTATTTTTAATTTTCTCGCTGGCTTATCCTCCGTGATAAGAGCCAGATAGCCTCCTGGTCGAATAGCCGGAATTCCTTTTACCAACAAGCTCCTCCGGACGTTGATCTGTTACATTTCTGCCGAGGCCTTTTTATCATTTCTGTCTGAGGAACCAGGCTCTAATTACAGGCGCCAAATTGGCTGGCTAAAATGCATTTTCATTTATCTCAAGGCCTCTGTTGTGCCAGTAGAAGCTGAGTATGCAGTAAACGTTACAGTCATGCACTTAGTAACTGGCGACAGTATTTGGTCTCGTGTGTCATCACAATTTACAATAACACGTCTGTTGTTTACCACCATGTGTTCGAAACCCGCATCTCCACCAGCAACTTTGTCAAGCCGAAGCGTTATTAATGTGGATTAATTACCACATCTTTCTCTGTCACAATATTATGTTGTTTTGCTAATCATTCCAACGAATTTCAAAGGGAAATGTGCTCCTCGCCTGGGGTGTGTTTTGGCGATCCGAACCATGAACATGTTTCAGCTTTGGTCATTGGTTAAGCGGTTTTGGTTATGCCGCTGTGACGTCACTTTTCCGACCGAACGAGAACCGAAGGTTGGAGTTGATTCAGCGCCGGTTCAAAATGGCGGAAAATATACAGGCAATTTTTGTCGCCTCTCAAATGAGTGAATTATACACTTCCAAATTTGTTGTTTCATGCAGCGAATCAAAGAGATACTTTCTTGTAGAACGTACGTGAAAAGAGAGTGTAGCACTGGTGGGAAACATGCTCAATATTGTGTGAAAATTATGTTCATCAACAGTGTCGTCTGCTTCCTTGCACTTGCCTCCGTCAGATGACGTAACCGTTTCTGGTTGTTCGTAACCATAAATCTCATTCTTCTGATGTCTATATGCCCTATACATGTTCCTGCAGGTTATTGTTTTGACATTGCAAAGATGTTTCTGGTTCGGGGTTACCAAAACACGCTGCTGTTTTGGCCATGTCAATTTTACCGGGAGAGGGCGCTGTTGAAGGAGATCACGTGATACATGGAGAAATCGAAGCTTAAAATGCGGATCCAGCGCGTGCCATACACTGCATAGCATTACGAGTGTGCAACGTGCGTGACCGTATATTCGCCAGGCCCAGCTTTGGCCACCTATTATCAAATTTGATTGGTTTTCACTGTAAGTGGCGATAGAAGGGACCTGGCGACTGTACAGTCACGCACGTTAGACATGTAATTGCCATGTGTCATAACGTCCAGTAGTGGTAAACGTTTTCTGTGCAAATCGATATCCCCGAGGAGAGCATTTGCGACGAGAAAGAAGTGGTGAATCTCACTCATGCAGGGAAAGATTGGTAACTTACATGTACTTAGTTCAGAGCCCAGGCCCGGTCAAAAAACGCCTGTCCACTACGGCACCAGCTAGTGTTTTGTTTACCCCCCCCCAAAAAAAAAACCTCATCCGAAGTGATGTTTGGTGCATGTAGTGATGAAACCTAAGCAGTTTTACGGTTCTTGACAAAAAACTGACACTGGATTAATGAGTGACTTAATGTAGCTTCAGCTGGCTCCATTTACCGCCTGTAGTTAAACCAAGCCAGAGGCTAACCTGGTTACTATTGATCTATCCGCGCCTCTTCCATGCTTTAAACGTCAATGCAATTTGGTGCTCATTCTGTTGTCATCATGTCCGTTGTACCCTAGCGATAAACCCTGAGAATATTACAGAAAAAATATAAAAGATCTTCATTTATGCCACTTTTATACGTTTACTGCTATCCATTAATGAACTTTAAGTTTCTTTCCCGTTATACTTTGGCTGTTTGTAAATTGGACAAGAAATAGCGCTGGATGCAGTAAGCCTTTTGCGAGTTAAATTTGAATAAATACCCATACTAGAGACACTCTTGCTCTACCTCGTGATTCAAGGCAAGCTTTTGCATAACGACCACCATCTCAGGAATGTACCGGTTCCTTTGTGCCCTTCTTATCCAGTGAAAACAGTGTGTAATGGTGCGAGGCGTCTTTTATGTAACTAAGCAAAAGTTTGCCCCAAATCATTAGATGTAGCAACAGTGTCTTTAATATGGATAATTCAAATCGTTTCACGTAAATTTAAAGATCTCGGTGTACCAGATTTTATTCAAAATAGGTTCGCAAAAGGCTTACTTCTGAATACAAGTGTGTTGTACGTTCTTACCAGAGTGAGAAATTTTCAGAGATTTACGGGTTTCGTAACGAACGCTAAATAATATTGCTTTAATTTGGCACGGCAAAGGGTCGTGTTTGTTCAGTGGTCTAGAGTGGCAAATCAAGAATTCCAAAACTGCTCGCTTTTCAGCTCACATGGTGAAAACTGATTGCAGGAATTGTGCGAGAAAGACACCCATTTCCGACAGCGCGAAGTGCACTCGAAAAATCCACTGGGAGAGGGAAAGGTATCAGATGGAATTGTTTAATTAAAAAGTGGCCGAAATCAAGCCGACAGCCGGGTTTATTGAAAACACGGGAGGTGAAACATGAGAGTTGAGGGTTTAGGGACGAGGAGCTCATGGAAAGTTAACCCGAGGGAAAATGTGTTTAGGGTTAAAATCACGGAGCACCAAGGGCGTCTTGGGAGCCAGTCTAACAACGAACGGCGTTTAGTCGAGATTGATTTGTTGCAGCCAAGGACTCGCGCGATGAATGGAGCTGGGTTTTGACGAGGTGCGATATCAGTCTGGCATTGGCAAAATATGAAATCAGGAATGATTGCAACAGTCAACAAATAAAAAGATTGATGAGTTTAGTTTCTCTGCAACACGTCTGTCTTTAACCGCCTTTTTTCTTTTCCGAACTCGTTAGAAGACAGGTGACAGCATGTGGGAAACATGGAATTTGGTGAGGTATCGGAAGTGTCAACTCTTAAACAAATGTTAGGCGCCATCTAAGCATGAGCGAGAAAGGTTTTTCACTGTTGGATTAACGCAATCCAAAATTAGGAATATTTATGGAATAATGGAGGGCATGTTCCGTTAAGTTACCTTTGTCACCTCATGAGTATTCTTTCCATTGCACGAATGTGGAACAGTGCTTCATATACAACGACTGAGTAAATCCTGAAAAAGTTACTTGCATATCTTTGATTTCAAAAGTGAATACCGAGCAATAGAATTTTCCTATACCAGTGGAATGGGAACTTGTGTTTTTGTAGTGCGGCTGTGCCGTGCGTTAATCGGAAGAACAATTCAGTTGATAACATAATTCATGTTCACAAACAGCAGCCAGGTATATCCGTCTCGAGCAGAAGCACCCCCTCATCGGTTGAAAAGAGCCGCGTTGGTCAGGAGTGTTAAATTTATTGGTAGCAATGCGACTGTGACGCGTGCATTTCCTAGGCGTTCGTGAACCAGCGAAGTTCAGTTCCGACCAAAGGAGCCTCCTGTGCTAAGATACTAGCGCCCTCTCTTGGTCCAGCTCAAGGCCCATGGGCCTGCTCGGTTAAAGAAATTGATTTGCCGGCCACCGTCGTTTGGCCCCCCTTTTCCTGCCTCGTTATGCATACCCTACTTTCCCCGTGCAAGTTGTTCCAGTTCCAGCGGGTCATAACAGACACTGATCGTGTGGTTACGTCTGTTCGGTGTCCTGTTGACAGACTCCAGTAACCTAAACTGTAATTCATCGAACATTTTCACGTTCTCTTTCGTCTTTGTTTGGATAGCACATTGGTGCAAATAGGTCCCCTAGAAAAAAAAATAAACCGTTCAGGTTTATTAAACACCATAAAGCCCATGGCTTGTTGAAAAGAGCGATGGATAACCCCATACCTTATAAGAGCCAGGTTCAGCTTACCTGTGACACTATTTTGTCCTCAATTTATATAAATAAATAATAAAAAAAAAGTCCCGGTGTTAATCCAATAGCCAGTTTCCCCGTTTTGGAATACGGACAGATCGTGACGCCAAAAAGATGCTCTTGTGTAACGTGACAACGGAGCCAAGAAGTGGAAATCAAATACGCCAAAGCCTTTAATGCCATGTGACGAAAACGAGCCTCGACCATCTGGACGTTTGTTTTGGCTGATAAAATGCCGGCACAGTCTTGTTTGGCTATCGTCGTGCGAGTTTATTCTGCTGCCAAGAGGGGTTCTCTGTCTCCGCCTGCGAGGCGAGCATGTGAACTCGTAACGCAACGTGCATTGTCGGCCTGCATGCAGTGATGTAAGCAGAAGACAACGGAGCGAGGTTGTTGCACAGAGGAGCCAACTTGCTTCACAACAGCAGTCAGTAGCCGAGTACGTGTCGTAATTGTAGGGCCTCTCCAGTGAGACAGTGTTCTTTTCGCCCCCTTGCGTATTTTCCTCGTCGTTGACTCGCATACAAATGGACCGGAAACTGGAACTCATGCCTACTTGATAATGTGAAGCATTTCCGCGTAAACTTGATCTTGAACATCGTCGTCCGGTATGTGAGTGTGTGTGCATGCCAGCTAATCGAATGAAAGTGGGGGGAATTTAGCGATGAAAGCGGAGGAGACGGGATAGTTGCAGGTTTGGGCGCGAGATACGTTGGGGGTGTTTTTGGTGTATCGCCGTACACACACGCACGCGACATGTTGTGCCGGCTGGTTGGTCATCATATTCCAACGGATACACTGGTATAAATCGACTAGACATCGTCAGGGCTGAAGGGCCGTTTGAGTTCTGTCGGCTGGCATTACATGCGTTTCTGGCTCGACAACATTCTTTGACCGGGGCCCGCCCGAAGGCCAAAAATTGGCCCCAATGAAAGTTGGCAGGGGGCTGATTGGAGAGTTATTGCTGGGCTCTAGCGGCGCTGCAGCAAGCATCACGATGGCCACTTTGCGGGACCTGCAGTTCGCGTTGCAGGAGAAAATCGAAGAGTTGCGTCAGAGGGACGATCTCATCGACGAGTTGGAGCTGGAACTGGACGAGAAAGATTCCCTCATTCAGCGGCTCCACAATGAACTCGACAAGTACCGCTCGGTTCTCAGGCCGGTCACAAAACAGGCCATGCAGAGGACTCGGCAAAAAAGGCTTGGTATCTCCGCAGAGAGTGCCCACGAAATTCAGGAAACCGCCATGGGAAATCTCAAGTGTTACAGGAAACCGCAACAGTAAGTGCTCAGGTGTTAATGTAGTGGACCCTTTCAAAGCACGTGTTGTGTGGCGCGCATTTGCGCGTCTGTTGCCCTGCATGCGTGCTATCTCATGAAGACAGCACACTCGTAAATTGGCGCGAGACCATTGAATTATTCCAAACATTCCTAAGTATGCACTTCAGTATTTCGAGCGGTAAATCACATTATTTGTTGCAGACACGTTGGTACTGGGGACTTCATTTTTTTTATTACTCGGGGAGGAAGAATTCATCATGCTGAGGCAACTTTATATTTTGGGAATGCAATTCCCTTGATCTATTCAGTTTATGAGATATGCTGTCCTGTGTCCATACAAAACTATTGGAGTTGCATTTCATTAGTGCATTGTGGGAAATGTTTGTTTTGGTTTTCCCAGTAAAAAACAGTGAACCGGTCTTTAAAACCCCCAGTGAATGAGTTGATGCATGATATTAAAGCTGCTTTCAATATTTTCACCAAATATGCCAAACAGTAAAATTAAAAATTATTCATGTAGATTTTTGTGAGCATAGTTTGTTCTTTTGAAGTAATTGATTTGAAAAATGCTCAAAATGTCTGCACCCATATGATTATTTTACATGGCTATGTGAATCAGAAACCAATGAGATTATGAAAAATGTCAGAAGAACTTTATGATTGGTATGCATATAAGTGTGTTTTCATACCTATTTAAATGTGCTACCAAATTGAAAAGCATGAATTATGCCGAGCTTGTATATCAACTGGTGCTATTTGTGACATTAGCCCCTGTTCAACTAATATTGAAACATGGACTTTGGTCAAAACCATCCAGAACTGTGTTACAGTGAATTACATTCATATTTGGCTGGACTGAGCAATAAGAACTGTACCAATTTGTCGATACTTCGGTGCAGGGTTTGAAGTTTTATTGACTTTAATAAATCATGTTGAAATCACCTTTCATCTTTACCTCAAGAAAGAAATTCAACGAACATAAAACACAAAATTTGATCTACTAAGAATACTTTGGATGCCACAAAGACGGTGCCAAAATTGACAACCTACAAATAACAATCACACAGCAGGATTGTGAATTTAACGGTATCCTCACAGAGCATTTGCCAGTAGATTCAAAACAACAATAGAAACAATAGGAGTGCAGCGATGGCCTTATTGGGTTATTCATAGCTTTCTACCCTAGCTATGGAGTTAGACTTACACGTGATATCTTGATTACCAACTGGAATTTGGGGGGGTTCCTGATCAAATAATATTTGTAATACAGAAAATTTATTATGCACCAGTATCTGCTTCATGATGCTCCAAAAATATGGTTATTCTCCTCAACAAGGAAATGTTGGCCATAACAAATTAAATTTTAAAAAGGTCTCCTGAGTAAGGAAATTGTTGAACTCAAAGTGGATTGTGCAGAACATGTGCAGGTACATGTGATGGTTTATCATGCCCCAGGTGAAATGTTTGCAGTGTTCCTGACAAGGCACCAGTGCAGATAGATAGTTGTTTCTTTTTTTTTTTCACCGTTAGTCTTCCGGATTCATTTTCCCTTCCGCAGCTTTCTTGCCCACTGAAGGCCGCCACTGAAAACTCCACCACGTGCATCTGCTTAATGTAGGGGCAGCGTTTGAAGCCTTGAACTGAAGTAGCACTCGAAGTGTACTCATTGGTATTCACTGCCTTAAAATCAATATGATTTGCTGGAAATGATTGGTCATCACAATATTCACCGGTGCTGTTACCAGGCGGCAGAAATCAGATTTTATGGTTACACAGAGTGATTAAGTATGGTTTGGTATTCACACTGCAAGAGAGGAATGCGAGTAAGGTTTGATTTGTGGAGTTAATGTTGACAATACGGCCTTCTTAATAATCACCACATCCTGGCTGAATTGGTTGTCCCCTATCAAAAATTATGTTTGTTCAAATACCCCTAATAACCTTCCATGAGTGGCCTACCCAAGATGGTGGTAGAAAAATTGAACTGCCAGTACATCTACGCCCATTCGTTTTGTGTATAAGTACCTCCTCATAAAACGGTGGGACCACAATCGACCACTGTTGATGCCCTGCACTTGGCATCAACATGAATATATGCTACATGTATGTGGCAATGTTGCAAAAGCACTTTGGTATTTCATGCCAGACGTACTCAATCAAGCAAGCACATCCTAAGGGACTTTATAGCGTTGTAAAAAGCTCCCCTAGAGTTATCCGTATCTATAATTCCTAACTGTCGTATCATTAGGCCTGGACTCCAACCATAGCAAATGAACGCTCTCCGCAGATTTTGGATAAGACAAGCATCACAGTGATGTACATCGTGCCATCTGTTTCAGGAGGTAAATTTTGCAGCCTGCAGCCATGTCATCCCTCTCATGAAGTTTACAGTCCAAGTGTGCAAGACGTTGTGCACTGATGTGTCAGTTTTCAGGCAATATTGATGTGAGCCCCTTATAGTGACAAATCCTGGGTGTGTTTCATTGATCGGTATGCCCTGGCTGTGTTGTACTTCCCCCTTCTCGCTGCGGCATATATATAGTCACAGATGTGCCTGATCTGAGCAAAAGATACTTGTTCCACTGTCACCCATGGGGAAAAAAATTGCATGAACAGAAGATGATGGATGATCTTACTCCCTAAACATTGACCCTCTGAGTGGCTTAGATCACATCCGGAATTCTCTTTTAATGTCAGACGTTGCACAATCCCCTGTTGTTGGGAAGAAATTTAGTTCCCTGCCAGTGAACATTACCGTTGATAAATCTGGGAAACCTTACTCATGATAAGTTGTAGAGGAGTGACCCCTCCCCCATACTGTGATTTAAAGAGTTAAAAGTTAAGAAAGAGAAACTTGACATTACGGGCTTGTTGATGGTTTGTTTTTTTTTAATTTCAACCACATCCAACAGAGACCAAATCGCCAATTACGGAATGGTACTTTCAGGATTGCACTTTCATTAGACCGTTTTTCATTTTCTTTATTTTGTGTGTTCACTGTTCCGGAGCACAAAGTGTTTCAGCATTCCGTTCCTGAATGCTAAACCACCCCACACCCATGCACATGTCAGACTTGCAAAGCAATGCTTGTAACAATTCCAAAAATGAGTTTCATGTCGCAGTTAGGTATCAGCTCTTATCTTGATGCTAGTATTATGGCAGTGAAATTGAGAAACAGTCTCCAGCTTCTGTATTGTCAGGCGGAATCCAAACAAACTGTGATTGATGGCTATCATGCACGGAAATGTCATCAATATGAGATGCTTACGCAGTTCAAATTACAAATTGGATGGTTACTGTAGCAGGTACAGAACAGAAATGCATGTATGTGTTTTATAGATACCCATTCGAAAGTGAAGGAACTTCTCATTAGTTTCCTGTATGTGATAATGGTTAGTTTTTGGATTTCACACAACGGAGCACGACGTTTATCAAAGTACAACCAAAATACCTCGGCCTTGGAGTGAAATGTTTTGGTATCACAATGCTTTGTGAAGGTACACTCTTGGAAGTCGTTATTTTGCTGCTCGTTAAAAGAGTGTCTTGTCTGCAGTCTTCGTTGGTTGGCTGAAATTAAGAAACATTGAGTTTGGCACCTCATTTCCCCAGATGCAAAGGCCTTTTGCTGGGCTGCATACATGTACGTGCTGTTGTTTACAAAAGGTTACCATGGGAACACAATCCATGGAGATGGTTGGTTGTTCAGCCTGTGATAATGAAAAGGTCCGTGCTCAAAGCATTGCCATTTAGCAGGGATTGAGCGACCTCTTATGTTTTTGCGCAAGCATGTATTCTGCTGGGACTCACTGCAATCAAGGAAAAGGAAACATGGCCGCGGGGAGCTTATTAGCTAGATTGCAGATCTGCTCAGCCTGCTATTCGGTTTGTTCAGCCACGGACCAGAGCAGGGCTTGAAGCCACTGTAGGCTACATGCTTTGCTGCCGTGAGAGATGAAGTGCACAGTGAAGTTTGCACATTTCAAAGGTGTACACTGTAGTTAACAGGCAGACACTACCACTATATGTACATCACTCACATTTATCGCTCTGTAATTTATGCAGTTCTGTTTTATATGACTGAATAATGGCGAACCGTATAAGATAGGTTTAATATGTTGCACATGAAGTACATGTACATGTAGATGTATGTACATGTGCGCCTTTATTTTTTTGATACATGTTTTTTTGTGATGGAAACTGAAATTAGCCCATAACTTGAATGCAATTCTTGTGTATTGATCATTTTAATACGTGATTTCAGATATCTACTGTACATGTATATGCCAATGGAAGACTTCGAATCAAAGACCCATATTTTATGAAAGCAATCAACTGCTATGCGAACTTACATTTCACATTCGCTGCACAGTGTCAACATGCTGGGAGAAATGCCACATGGTTGCTTTTGAGGAGGAATACTGCACAGCTTTTTTGTTTGCACAAAGCTGCACGCAACATCAAAAACAAGCGCCGCCAGTAGATGTTGACATAGTAGCAACTGTGAACGACAGAACCTGCGACGAGAAATCGTATTTGCAAGGAAAAAAAAAATTATAACGTAGCAAGTACGTGTAATTGAGGTTTGGGATGCAACGTGAGACTCCAACTTTGTGCGTGTCACCATTACAGTAAAAGAGAAGTTGACTGGTATCATTCTCTGTAAATGGATGCACCTCGTGTTAAGATTGTGTCACAAGAATGATGTGGCTCAGAGAATATTGTTTGATATTATAGTCCCAGCAAGGAAGAAGTTGGGTTTTCCCCCGTGAATCATGCATTTTGCACCATCTTGTAATGGTCGCATTGATCTAATAAGAGGTACTTTGGTCAAGTGGGAGTACCTTTAGACTCGTGCCCTTGGGCTTGAGTCTTGGATCAACAATAGCCAATTTATGGAATTTGTTTTCATGATTGCAAGAACTAGGATTTTAACTGGGCAGTGTGCTTCTGGTTAGGCTGGCTGTTTCATTTTTAACTGGTCTGTGGCGCAACTAGGACTAAGGAGGGCACCCAGGGGTGCGCACACATTTTTTTCAAGGTGGCACCACAGGAAAATAAGCTGCAGCTGCATTTCAACCGAGATTATTCACAGATTTCAAATGGGGGTGAGGCACCGGGGTGGGGGGGACAAGCATCCCCTGGGGGAGGGGGGCACATGCCCCCAACCCCCCCTTATGCCGCTGCAATCGATGTGTCAGTCGTCTTTTTTGTTTGTTTTGTTAGTGTTACTTACTGAAAAATACCTTATAGGCACCAAAAGTGTGTCCCCCCCCCAAAAAAAAGAAATTTCAGTAGTGTTGATTTGTAGAGTACAAACTCTCAATGCAGCTCTTGTTCCACATTAGAATGTCCATTCAGGGCCATTGTGAAGAGGTGCATGGCAACTCCGTCTGACATTTGTAGGCCTTCAGTTGTGGGAGACCTCACACTGTGCAGTAAATGGTGCAGTAATGGCCTGGTGAAGCAGTCTCTCGTGGCTGGCTTCCCTGCTCAGTCAGCATGCCCACACTTACCACTGACATTTCATGCCCGGGAAACTACCATACAGGCAAAATGCATATTGAGTAAAGCAAGTTCCAAAATTGTTAGTGGTACGGTATTGGCATGCCCACTGAGCCCCTCAATTCATGCAGAAGCTTTGGATGGGCAGTTTGATGCAAGTTCAAACTCATCCTATTGAATGATGAACCATTTCTTCAAATTGACAGTCCTCAATCCTCTGATTACAGTGTGATTTTACATACCCCAAGGGGACTCGGGTTAGTGTGCATTGCACGAAAGAAGATGCTGATGTGTCAAAGCATACCTTATGTACCACCTAACAAGTATTCTGTTACTGATTCCGGAGAGTGTGAAACAAAGCTTGTCCAAGCAGGCTAATTTTTAAAATTCATAAATCGCTTAATGTAATCTACAAATCTAATTTTAAAGTTGCAGTCAATTCAGTGATTGTTCAAACTGACTCAATACCACTGGATAAACCATTTGATCATCAGTTGCACATGAAGAAACGCACCTGTAAATGAACTTCAATCAAGGTGAAAATGTTAATCCCATGAACCCACTGACACAATGCTGGTTGCAGGTACATGTGAATAGAATGATTTGCTTACGAACGGAGTGAACACTCTTCCTTGGGTCCTCTCTTCCGTTTGGTATGATTAATCGGAAGCGTTTTGCACCCGACAACTTCATCAGAATCCCCCCCCTGCTCAGCTGCCTCGGCTCTCACAGCTGTTTCCGCGGAGATCCGCATACTAGTGTCAAGCCAGGAAATTGAGTGGAGAGTCCGCGGGTCTCTTATATGGTCTCTTGACAGGTTTTTTTTTCCCCGTCTTTGACAATGAGCCGCCGTACAGAAAGAAATCTACAGGAAGCCAGCAGTAGGAACTGTAGCCGTGCAAACAGACAGGATCGATACCTCCCGCCGAGAGGTGTCATGGCCCCTCTGTCTCGCCGCGCAAAATCAAGAGTTTGATTTGTTGGAAACAAGAAGATGCATAGTATAGAGAGAGAAACCCAGGCCGAGCAGTATGTGGGGAAAATACCCCAAAAGAAAAGCTTGGTCTGTCATTTGCCTTGGAACGGAAATCCTGGACGCAGTACGACGACAACTGTATCATTCTTTGTTACATCTACTCCAAATATACTTTCATATGTAAGAGCGATAAACATGGAGTGTGCTAATTTTCTGGCAGGGCTTTTTGTGGCATAAGCAGTTTCTGCACCAGCAAAAAAAAACTAAACAAGAACATACAAAACAAAGAAATTTTTAAAAATCCCAAAGAACAGACCCTTCAATTCTAAACAATTTACACTCAATTTAAGTGATTCAGTGTTGATTTGTCCCTTTTCTCAACAAGATTCAAAGCTCCTTCCAGTGAAAGTGACCAAGGGGGGAAAAACAGCCGCCTAGAATACACGGACATGGCTGTGAAATACACTTGCCGTGAAGGAGGGACGGTTAGGCCCACTGTGCAGAGAAAATTCAAACAGAAGACACAAGTGCCTTCTTCATTTTAATCAGCCTCACTTGTATACACATGTGGCACTGAGTCCGGAGGTGTACATGTACTTCTCTCCTCATTCCCTTGTGCAATTAAACGCCGATTCCTCGACCTGGTTTGTGAGGGACGTCGGTCATGGTAGGGATTGTCTCTTGCCGCGGGGAGCATGTCCAAGCTGATAGCATCGCTTGGCCACCACTCACTCTATAAATCAAACACTAAGTGCATTATCCCGCTGAGCCAGAGAGATAGCCTTAACAGTCAGCCAAACCCCTGCCTCATTGGTCTGGCCGATTTATATCTTGCGTACAACTTTTGCTGTAAGCGTTTAATGATGCAAATTTACTCATTTAAAAATTTTGTAGGGAATCATCATGTGAACTTATTTAATCAGATGTCGTTCTACATGTTGGAATGACGATTTTCTAACATTTTTTATGCATATGTACATAGCACTATTGCACAAAATATTAGATTTTGGGGCCAATTCATGCATGCAGGCATGTCACTCCTTGAACAGGCAGATGTGTTTACACAATACATTGTATATGGATTCATGGCACCACATCTGAAAATAGGTAGGCATCTTATTTGAAACTTGATGTGAACCAGACTTGTCAATATTGTGCCGGGTGTGAACTTGGATAAAAAAAAAACTTTTCTGGAGTCTTTTAGGCAGCACTGGTGGAATGCACGCCTGAAAGGAGAGGAGTGCCACGCACTATGGGCAAACAGGGAGGGACTTTTTGAGTTTGGGGAGAAAATGGAGCACAGTGGCATACCCATCCCGTCCCCCCTTTCAGGCATGGCAACACCTTTTTTAGGGCAGATACACCTGTTTTTTTCAGTGGCTGCATGTTACTGTGTGGAGGCATCAAACTCGGTTTATGGCCATCCTGAAAGGTTTTATCGGGCATGGGTAGTATCAACCACATAGGCTTATGAGGGGTGTGTTTTGTAGGCCAAAGGCAAATGGAGGCATTTAAATGCAATATATACGTGTAGATGTACACCTTTTGCATTCTGCAATAGGACGGACGTGGGGGGTTGCAGTTTCTAGTCATTCTCATTCCACAGGCTTTTGTGTGAATACAAAACAAAATCAGAAAGACCGGTTTTCCTTTTTCACCATCACTTTGTGTTGCAGAAGAGCTCAGGTCGTTCATTACGGTGTGAACAATGCATGTACAAGGTCATTTACTTGATGGAGCATTTAAAACAAGTCTTTTGTCCAACAATCACTTGTCTGGATATTCATTGTAAAATAACTAGCCCACTCCCTTTTTTGGAGCAAATCCTCCACTGGTTAGCATTGGCCCTGAAATGTCAGTTGGCCAAAGGTCCTTTCTCCGGATGTCTCTAAAATGCAGAAATCAGAATACTGCTCACTGCTTCCTGAGGGGGCCATGTTTGTGACAATGCCACTTACGTCTGCATCTGACATAGATCTGTTCTATCTGAGGGACTTAACCTACATACATGTACATGTATTCAAAAGAAAAAGTGACAACCCTCTCCGAGCTATGAATTTACATGTAGATTGTGGAAATGACCGCAGGGGGGCTTCTCATTCTTAGTGATGAGAATATGGACTTGTAATAAGCAGGGCAGTGCCGTCTCCACAGTGTAATGACTCGGTTGGGTTTGTCGACGTGCATGAGTCTGAACATTGCCTGGCCTCCTGATGAACGTCAGAAACCTCCCGGTCCACCAAGCTACCTGGAGTTTCTTGTGACGATGAACTCTGGTGCAGAGCTAACTTCACACCAGTGTTTTCAACATGCACATAAACTCGCTCTGTAACCACTGTATTTTGGGTCTGCACTGACTTGGCCCGCAGCAGCAAAGGAAACATCGCTGCAGTGCTCAACAAGTTGTGGCATCCCAGTTAAGCTCTCTGGTTCCACTGAATTTATCTGTCTCTCAGCCAATAAAACCCTCTCGTCGAGAATGGCGTTCAGTGATTGAAGGGACATTTGGAGTGGTTTCAGCTGTATGCATGTGCTTGTAGTTTCACTGCACTTCTTTTAGCACATCTGTCAATGAACCGCAGTGCTGTATACAAGCTATACATGTTTATAACACCTAGCCCACAGACACTGTATCTAGATTGGATGAGAACCAGTCACATTGGATTAGCTACACATATTTAGCTATCATGTACAGGGCCAAAAGAACTGTACCCATAGCAGTCAAAGTTCTGTGCCCACAGCATTGCAGCAACCAAAGAAGCAACCACCAGCACTGCATTGGAAGTCATTTGCTTTCCAAAGCGTCATAGGGTTACAAAGCTGGCTTCAAACATTTTGAGAATAGATAGAAAGGTGCTGGTAAATTTTCAAAAAAATTCTTAATATTAAAGTATATTTTTATTAATTTTATGTTTACATGCAGTTAGATGAAATTAATCAGTTATCCCTTAAATCAAGCAGAATCTGCGGCATAAGTGTTATCAAACAAATATGGACCGCTCTTTCTCCTGGTGTAGTAAAACCAGCCTCCCTCTGAATAATGAAGCATTCCATTGTCCCTCAGCTTCGCCTTGAGAAAACAGGATTCTCGGTGGAGCACCTTGGGAGTCCAGTTTTACCACACCGCCCCCAAAGTGGTCAATATTTGTATAATATACTGACACCAACTTTGCTAGCCCAAGCCTCGCTGGCTTCCCACATTTCAACTGAGAATCATTACATGTACTTGTAGAGCCTACATGTACCTTGGCATTCCAAGCATGGCATACGTGTACATTTAAGTGTACGTGGACATTTCAATTTGTTTTTTGCTTATCCACAGTCTGTGTATATTACTCTCTGTTTTCAATGAGCGTGCAGTCTAAATGTCCTCGTTCTAGTGAAGCTTAAGACACGGGAATTCTTGTGTGGTCATACTGTTACCAATCCAAACATACCCTTTTATCACACAAGAGACAGAACTGAAGTAAAAGCAGACTTTGTAAGCTGAAACTGGGAGGGTACTTCAGTTCTTTAACAAGTGGTAACTTTGACAAGAAAAAGGAAATGTTCGGAATCGTATGTGAAACTTATTTCTGTCTGGTCTGGGTGTACATCTACAATGTACAGTAGGTTGCATGTGCAGCAACATAGCACTCTTAGTAATGGAAAGTGCAATTGAATGTGTAACAGATGTGTGCATGCCGTGGTTTTGAAGTGTACTTTTATAGATGGTGCAGTGAGCAACGGTAACAAGCGTGTGGGGATAATGGCCCATGCGTCAGGCCACAATTGATCCGCTCACCAATATTTTTGGGATCCTTGGAATAAATTTGCCCGTCATTTCCTTTCTCCCTTTTGCTCTGCAGAGCGAGAGACTGCATCAAGGCGGCCATCCTGGACAACGACTTCATGAAGAATCTGGAACTTTCGCAGATCCAGGAGATTGTGGATTGCATGTACCCGGTGGAATATAGCAGAGACAGCTGCATCATCAAGGAGGGAGACGTGGGCTCGCTCGTTTACGTCTTGGAAGGTGAGCTTACGCTGTCACGGTCTGTCTCTCCTGAACTCTTAGTGAATGTTTTCCTCTCAATAAAAAAACCCTCCAGACACTATTCTGCGTAAAATTGACTGGCTGTGAGGGCAGTGTTTGCCACCGTCATAGTTTACCACCGGTGGCTATTAAAACTATGGCTGGCCGTTAGCACGCAAGAAAAAAAATAATTCTCTGAGCACTCAGTGAAAAAAAATCTGACTCAGCTATCCAACAAACCCAATAATGAACATGACTACTAAATATTGAATAAAAAATGACGTTTTTGAAAGCAGTTGGGCAAATGTCCATTTTTCGGTAAATTCTCAAACCAACCAAGGGTGATGCTCCTGCAAACGTTGACCACTAATACAACCTGAGAGGGGTCTGTACTTATCTGTTCACATTTTGTGTTTAGAAGTGGATTGAAAGGATGGAAAGTTAAGCCAAGACCTGTCGTCTAAATCATACCAGTCGGTATGTGCTCATACTTCCAGCACCGCTCATTTGATTGAGTTTCTGAACGTCCACAAAAAATTCCGGCCAGCCCGGCCAAACTACCGGCAGTACTGTGCTCAATGCACGTGTACCCTGCTTTGTGACTGGATCAAGCGAGACACAAATTTCAATCAGATGCCTGTAGAAGCCCGTGTGACAGCCGTCGTCACCCAGACAGTGAGACATGTTTCCATTTGCATCCAAATCTAAATGAGAAAAATAACAAGCATATACGCAGTTACACATATGTGTACATGTAACTGTAGGCAACTACCTTCAGTGTTCAGAGAAGTCAGGATTGGACGTTTCGATATTTTTTCCTATCTTTTAGAGGCTTCGTTTTTTTTGAGTTTCTTAGGTCCTCCGGGTACGCCTCAGAAATCCATTCTTGTGTGTCCCCTTCCTTATTAAATTTGCAACAATTTTGGCTCCTCTCTCAAATGTCAACGGCTCTGGAGAGCAGGCTCCATTCTCTCCCCGGTGCGCACTCACAATTGTTATCTGTTTGCGCACGCCGAGACAAGTTACGGGCCACCGCAAAAGTTGGAAATTGGTTTGCAGTACTTGCAAGATCTGTAGGGAAATGAAGTCGGCAGTGTTGACAAGCTGTACGTTTTCAAGTATTTTCTGTAAGAATTGAGACGGGGACGTATTGAATCAGAAGTGAAATAATGTTAATTCCACACCACAATCCCATGTTCCGGCATGTATTCCTGTAAATAGACCAATCTTTTCCTGCAGAGGACGGAACCCTATGGGTGCAGTGCACCAAGTCAAGCCCCACTGAAAACAGTGTAATGTCCAAAAAGTTCAAGGCTCGTTAAACATGCAAGCCGACATTACTGGAGTTTCCCAAACACAAGTTAAATTATTATGACCAACCCTGGGTTGTATTCCCATTTTTATTCTCAACATGTATATTGTACATACACTGTGTGTACATGTACATACATGCACAATGTCTCTCAGGGATGAGATTTCTCAGCTTTTAAGCTGATTTCAGCTTTTTCTTGTTTTGGATTTCAGCTTTTTTTTCTCACTGGCTGTGTACAAAAGTATAGGAGATTTTCACAGTTCAGCTTCTTTATGCCTTTTTTTCAGCTGTTTCCCAGCTAGTTTTATCATTGGTCAATCTCACCCCTGGTCTCTCTGCAACGTTCATGTGAGGAAACCTGTTAATTGTGACCGTATGCATTTTTTGTGGACCTCTACACACTGCAGCCCAATGCAACTTTTTTTGTCAATTAGTCATGGAGGTCCTCTCAGTGTAAAAGTTTGCAGAAGACCGTTGTCTGTATGCCCCAGCCAGCCCAGCATTGAGGGGACAATTCCTTTTGTCGGGAAAGTCGGAACCACTTTTCTTTTGGGAACAAACATTTGTGACCTGTCACCACAAAATGAGCTGAAAGTTGGAATTTTCAAAAATTGAGATATTGTTATTTTTGAGTTCAGTGCAGAAAAAGAGCTCCCAAATGGCATGTACATGGAACACTTAGGGTAGAAGTACAAGGTGACAATGTGACATTATTCTGGCAGCTTTGCGTCTTTGTTCCCGACATTGTTTTAACATTTCAGACCAGGCATGCATACTGCTGTGAAAAGGACATTTTTCACTCTTTGATCCCGCAAAATAATTGGAATTAAATAGGAGACGGGTTAGTCTTTCCAAATGTTACAAAATTCCCAAATTAACCTCCACTTCAATATGATTTCGAACCTTCAAAATAGGAAAGAGCGAAATACGACTTTACATTCATTTTGTCGTGACGGGTCACATTTATCCCCATTTTTTTCCATGGTTACTATCCTTCAAGACGTGAGTAGTCCCCACAATGTCCACATCTACAGTCACAAGTACACACACTGTATGTGTATGTGTGCCGGCCTTGTCATCTTTATGTGAACCCAAGAATAAAACAGGTCCACGCAATCCATTAAAGCTAGGCCCATGCAAGGTTTTTCCCTCTCTGAAGAACAGGCTTAGAAGCATTTTTGGCCTGGGGTCCTCCACGGCAAAAGGAAGAGGTGCAGTTAGTGAAACCAACATCAGATAAACAGCTTAAAATATTTGCCACTATTTAAGAAAAATTCATGAGTAATATCACGAGACTTCATTGCCGTACACGAGGAAAGGAATGTCCATACCGGGCTTGTAATGCAAACGTGATGGTTGTATGTGGTGTTAGGCCCATAGCCACACAGGCATTCAAGTGGCTGTCATCTGTCTTTCAATGTCACTATTGGAGGGCTGCAAGCAGGAAGTGCATTGCAGTGTAATACGGCCAAACTTCAAGTCTGTATATGATCGTAAAGGGCATGATGTGCAGTTATGTATTACTATTGTGTCTGGGTTTTTTTTTTCATTTTTTTCATGTGATATACACGTACATTGTACATGTGGGAGAATTATGCTGGTAATGCCTGGTGGATTGTTAGTTTGGCAGACATTACCATGAATAATTTCTGGTTCTTCTGCATTCAACTATTTTTGTGACGTCACTCCTTTGTTCAAAGTGTAGATTAATTTTTACGAATCTACAGCAAACTGTAGATTCGTAAGGTACGAATCTACAGTTATTGTAGATTTGTAACGTCAAGGGACTTACCCTCGTTTCCTTGGCCCCCTCATTTCGGCCGAAGTAGTGCTGACTGAAGGGGTGGGGGAAAATTTAACCTTGCTGTAGCACTGTGAGCCTGATTCTTTTCATCCTCATAACAGCCACAGTGGGCAAATTTAAGGGATATCAGGAATGGCCACATTCCTGCCTTATTGTGTATGTCGATGGTTCACGTAGCCAAAACCTGTGCATGAGTGAATGGAACAAGAGTGTAACAACGGGAAATAGTTTAAGTCAGAGAATAGACTCGGAACTGTAGATTCGTGCAAGAACGAATCTACAGTTCCTCGTTGTTGACAGATTTACAAAGTTGCTGCTTCATGTTGGAACCTTACTTAGAGTTAATCATTCTGGTAAGAAATGGTTCCATCTTGTTCAAACTGATTGCAAGACCTGGAAATGCTGACCACTTGAGTCGGCCAAGAAGCTGTAATTGCGATGTTTCTCAGATCGTGTGCTGAATACTCCATCTCATCGCAGAGACAAGTTGGATGCAACATTCACTCACTCAAGAACATCATGTTCTTCGCTGACACTGTTGTGGACTTGAATTATTACATGTACGTGCCTCAATTTTCATTCATGGCCTGTCAGTCCACATTACCCATTTCCTCTCTGAACAAGTGAAAGACAAAAAAAAAAGTCATCACCACTGCATAGTCGTAAAAAGCTTAATTTCCCCCGAAGAGGGACACATTATAATATGCTGCTCTGCTTCCAGATTGAGAGCAAAGAAGTTATTAGATCCGGCTGATTAATTTCTTGGATGAGCAGTTCGGTGCCTTTTTCCCCCCTTCCGTGTGGAATGGGCCACAGCTAGCGTTGTGTCCGCTGGTCGGCTCTTTCAAAGAGTGCCGGATGACCGGCCTTCCATCAGCGCCTGATGCCCGAGTCAGCAAGGATCGTGGAGTGTTGCGTGCTACTGGTCCTGCCTCGGGGCTCGAACATTACCGGCAATTAATCTTTGGCTCATGAACGAGAGCATTAAGAATAAGTGCTGGGGTCTAGTAGTTTTGGTGTTGTTCTCACGTGCGGAGGGCATGCGCGGGTTCGAATCCCACGGGTTTCACTGTGCTGGCCCCACTGTCTCAGAGCGCTTGCGTTCCTTGGGCAAGACATAGCCTCAGTCTACCCACTAATATGAATGGGCACCTGAGAGAACCGGAATCAGATGAATCAGTGCAGTATTTCAGAAAGGCAAAGTCATTCCAGAACAAAGCACATGTGTGACTTGATATATGGCTGTGCTAGTGTCCCTGAATGACCTCAGACATGCTTCGTTTGGGGTATTTTCTGTTGGAATATTGAATTGACTCATGGAACATTGATGTTGCGCTGCTGCAAAAACTTCCAGATTTTGTGGCCCGATGAGCAGGGGTAATACTTATGACACACTTTGACACCAGTGATGACATACTGTATAAGCGCTGATCATTACAAGTATTATAATGTGTGTATACACTAGGAGACACTCACTCTGAAGTCAGTTTTGCAGAAAAGTGGAGGAAAAAATTTAACACACGGGAATACTCGAGACTGAACTGAAGATCTCAGAATTGTACATTACTCACTTGAAGGAATGCAACTGGTTTTCTCAGTTCACTTGAGACTCCAGAGATGCCTTCTCAATCAATCACCACTTCCAGGAACTGCTCCTGGTAATCCAATCGTGTGCATCCGCAGATCACATTCTTCGTCCTTGCCGACTTGCACGTGCGTGTGCACATGTAGCACAGCTGTGTACAGCGCATTTTGTTCATTGCATTTCGCACATTGTTTGTGAATGTGTATACCGTGTACTGCAGACCAACTAGGCATTTTTCTATAGTGCTTCGACACCGATTGCATGATTGTAGGCATGACACAGATTTGAAATCAAATTAGAACATCAGTATGTGCTTACACACTTTAGATTTTCTCTTGGTCCGTCATTTTGGAAAGCGTTAAAACGAAACGGTACACTGTTTAGTTTTAACACCTTTCAACAAAATAGGAAGGAACCGTTTTAAGCAAGTAAAACATGGACAAGACTCTAAAGGGTACTACAATATGTACATCTATGAATGTAGCGGGTTGCAGATGGTGTACATGTATGCATCCCATGCCCTTTAATTCATTCAACTGAGATGGTGCCTGGTGAGATTCTCGAGATCTTGCAAGAGTTCAGTGGAAGAATCCTTGGCACGGCACCTGAGTTGAACAAAGGACATATGATACATGTACGTCTGCCATGTATCAGTACGGATACCTTTGTGCATTTTGTCTGTCACGGTAGAACTTTTATTGTTCATCATAATACAGACCACTTGGAACATTTACATAGGCCAACATGTTTTCAGCAAGTTGTCTGTGAATTTCAGTGGAGGATCAGAAATAGATCCCTTGAATGTTCATCGTCAGTGCAGATTTCTGCCCCATTGACCGAATTGAATTTTCAAGGGATTTGGTATGCATGCTCAACAGTCAAACAGTAATCAGGTAACTGGAGAAGGCTGTTCAAACCTGAAATGATTGATTTTGTGCAAGCAAGCACCCTGCCATTGGGGCGATGTTTATTCAGGCTATATTCTTGGCCTGTGTACTATAACCACCCTCCGTAACGAACATAAGTCAGCCTTCCGGAGAAATCTGCTGGTATTTGGGGTGATAAACTGTTTGGAGTGGCTCCACTGTGATAAATAAAGCAGTATTTACATTGATAATTGCAATAGACCCCTTGCACCTGTCGTTACGTTAGAGGGCATTTCTGTCTTCCTCTAGGACAGGCTCCAGTAAATCTTTTGTGCATTCATTGTAATTAAATTAAAATAACAAGGAATGTGGCCCCTGACTCCACCTTAACGCAAGGGGTCTATTCTGGCCATGTAGAACCAGTGTCCAAAGAACTAGCCGTAGCCATGTCTGAAAGTTCCTGTGTATAGTGGCATTTGGATTCATATTGATCAAGGGGGAGGGGGGGAGGAGTACGTGAAGGCCCCCCTTATCCCCTAAAATGTGTCGGTTAGTCCTCTTGTAATGTTTTGATCTGATTGGCCCTCGTGTGGGTGCATTGTAAACATATCTGTATAGATCACTCTCATTTTGCCTACAGCTCGTATGGGCAGCCAAAGTTTGCAGAAATATTCCCTTTTGGTTGGTTTCCAATTTTACCTCATTTCGTTTAAAATGGAAATTTGCCCCATTAATTTACATAGGGCTGTATTTTCATTTAGTATACCGTGTGTTATTATCTGATAGCTGCGTGGGATTTTTATAATTGAACGAATTATTCTTTTATGTTTGTGCCGACTGCCAACTATCGTTTGAGCAGCTGCTTGTCGGAAAAACACGACTGTGACGTCAAACGAGCAGCCCCTCTACAGATTTAAAATTGAATGTACTTGTATGCATACCTGTACCAGTACATGCATTTACTCATTGTGTGTTAGTTGCGTTTTTGTCAACATTTTAGCATCCGGAATGACCTTTGAGATTTATGAGATAAGTTCCAAACCAGTCACCTTTGTGTAAAAATGTTTTTCATCTTGTTTCATGGCCACTAGATTAATATTACCAATAAGTTGTCTGCTCATTTACCATGTGCATCAGCAATTCATGAGAAATCACTCCCGGATTCATAGTCTGCTACTAATCTGTACGTTTGAATTTCTAAGGACGCTGGAGGGACTGGAAACCAGTCTAACAGGGTGGTGTTTGCCACGCATGTGCTTGTAATGTCACTGAAATTATGAATAGAGTTTAATTAACGTCTTCTTGGGGGAAAAAGGGATGAGAATAGAAGTGAGAGCATGTATGTATTTTTCCAATGAGCCAAGTCGTCAGTGTTTACAGCAACGGTCCCCTGCAATGTGTAATGATTAAAAGACACCGATTCTATTTGACTGATCGTACGGAGGTAAACCAGTTGTCAACCGAAATCAACATTTGAACAAGATTGATAAGAGCGTGAAAACACGAATGGTTAACTCACTTGCACAGCAGGTGGTGCGATCGGGAGGGAATCCTGAAATTTGATAGCAGTTTGTGAGATGTCGTTAGTAAAAATTGGATATATATATACATTTTAATTGACAGAAAGTAACAAACACAATCATAAGCCCTGTCTGCACTGGACTGAACTTACTGAGACGATGGGTATTTTTCCTATTTCAGGTCCAGTGCGCACCACTGGAAGGAAGTTTTCCGCTCGGTTACTTTTACTGAGTCATGCGTTCATTTTTACTGGCCAACTTCTGCCATTTTCACTGGCCAACTTCTGCCCAGGAAAAATTACCAAGTCACTTTTCCTGAGATGGAAAGTCCAGTGCAGACAGCACGGGCCAGTAAAAGCATGGGAAAGTGGCCCGTAGAGCGTATTTCCGGCCCAAGCACAATGACATGCCTCATACAGGGAAACTACTCATGCGAGTTGCAGGTTTCATCACGTTGTGGCATGTGGCGAATATTTCCAGTACATTTGTTCCTCTTTTGGTCTCGATGATGGTAGAAACTATTACTGATACAGTTGGAAGATTAACTGGTGTTAAGAGTGCACAATATCCCAGCTAATCATGAGGATGGTAATGTTGTGTTCAAGGATGAAAAGAAATGCAGAAAGGTCACGCAAAGCGCCCTCATAAGTCAATGCTCTGACAGGTCGGGTTACTTCTCCCGCGGGCACAGTGAAATTTTCCCCGTGCCGACTTTTGTGGTCACATTTGACAATTTTCATTTTACCACTGGCACGGTAAAAGCCCTTGGCTTTGCCCTTGTGAGGGATACTCCTGTTTTTAGATGACATTGCACTTTCAACTCTTGATTTTGATTAACGTCGTGAAGCCAGTCCAGCTAAGAAAGTGACCTCTTTGATGCTGCATATAGTGTACAAGCAGATCAGAGGAGGATTTAAAAGATATCCAAAACATCGGGCCATTCATAAAAATCTCAGAATTTGCTTGGTTACTCCAGCTGGGCTTGTCATGCTGGAATGATCTCACAGCGATTCACAAGATAGCGGGGGGGGAGGGAAGATCCTCTCGTGCGATTTTTCATTCAGTAAGATTTGCAATTTTCTGCAGCGTTGTGGGGTCCTGCTGATACATGTACTCATGTCAAAGAGGTTTGGAAGTGGTGACACGCTTCTCACTGAACACTTACAGTTGGAAAGACTGGTTTGGTTAAGTTCACCTGAACTAAGCCGGTTTATTATCTCGGGGGGGGGGGGAGAACAGTCAGATAACTGTCTAGCCCAAGCGTAGTTGGTCTGTAGACATTGTCATTTGTTATATCTGCGTAAATTGTCTGCTGCTTCAGGAAAAGTGTGACCACATCAAGTAATTTGCAGGTCATACGCAACATTTTTTTAAAAATTTGCTCCAAAGTGCTTGATTTAATTCATGTAATCATTTCTGATGAAACAGAATACTATTATGTGACAAGTTGCTGAAAACTCAAAGCAGTAATTGAGAAACAAAATCACTTTTGTGACTTTTCATTTGAGCCACAGGATGTAGCTGGGTACGTGCACACCATATCAGAATTGGTCGAATAAAAAAAAATTAGTTGAAAAATAATTAAAAAGATATCTAACTGGCCACGAAAACGGCATGGGTTGTAAGCTGGGAGTAATTGCGGAATACCCCGCCACTCTAATAAACGACCCCTGGAATGACTGGTTATGTGGGTACAAGGTGAAAATCCCTTGAGAAGAGTGTGACACTTGGACCTGTACCTGGCTATGAGGTTGATCATGAGGGTATTCTGCAATAAGCCACTTGTGAGTTAAATTTGAATAAAATCTGGTACACTGTGTTATCTGATTGCATAGAAACGTAATAATTTGAGTTCCCCAGACTAAAGACACTGTCGTTATACCTCGTGATTCGGGGCGAGCTTTTGCATTGCAACCGCCATCTCTGGAATGGACTGGTTCCTTTTTCTTATCCATTGAGAACAGTGTATTGTTGCAAGGCTTCTCGTATGTAACTAATCAAAAGCTTGCCCCGATTCACGAGGCACTGGTATAGCAACAGTGGTTTTAGTATGGAGAATTCAAGTTCACGTGCATTTGGAGAACTCAGTGTACCAGATTTTATTCAAATTTAACTCGCAAATGGCTTATTGAGCCTTAAGGGGCAGAGTGAAGTCCAATGCAAACACATCATGGTTAGTTCTTGGTACATGTACCTTACATGCAGTCAAGTGGAACTCGTGGAAGGACTTTGCACACAGGGTCAGACCAAGTTGTAGAAGCTTCCATTGAAGAAGAACAAGAAGGGTGTGTCAGTCAAGGGGCATCTCTCCCCGGATTAAAGAGAGGCCTAATGGTGCCTGGTAAGGGCCACAGCCACCACAACAACACAGGACAGGAGTTGTTTCCATTGATTGACAGTCTCCTTTTGTTCTTCTTAAGCTTTTTCTCAATCTACATGTATGTGGCACCTGTGTGCTTTCTTGCCGCTTCAGTAACTTTGATTGCTGTTGCTACATAAGTCACAATGTAGTGTGTACCTTGGGAGTGTACTTTCAACCTGTGCATGTGTGGGTGGACCTTCCATCTGGACACCTCGGAGCATCCTGTGCCATCAGGAGTGTAAGGCATAAATTCCATTTGTTTTGGTTTGTCTCATTTAGAAGTATTCACATATTGCTGTTTATTATTACATGTACGGCATTTGCAGCTTTGAAAGCTGTGTTTTTCTCACATGTACTTATTACTTTAACAGGGAGGAAAGCCTAACATTCTGATCCATCTTCCTTGCAACATTTTTCTTCGTGTTTTTTTTTTTTGCATATGACAAAATTCAGCTAAGATAGAGATGTCAGTCTCCTGTAAAGTGTACACAATAACACATTTTTCCTGTCAGTAAACAGGTGATGTGCAATAGACATTTCTCCTAATGTGTGCCCGGGAAATCTTGTTTCAGAGTTTATTGTTTTAATTACTTTTATCCAGCAAACTCAACTGTAGTTACACGGTAGTGAAGCTGTCCAGTTCAATTTTCCTGACATGAAAATTCATTTGAACACTGCAAGTTGATACGAAAGTAACCAACAGGTTGTATGCATGTGCAGTCAGCTGTGGTGTCAAGGTGTTACTCACTGGACACACATTGTGCTTTCACTATACATGATTTCTTTAGTTGGCCAGTCTATCTGCACCGAGCAGGAACAAGAGAGGGCGTATTTTTAAATAACATTGACTGTCCTTTGTTGGGAGCTCATTGTGTGAGCACAGAGGTTCATGTACATTTGACACGAGAGGCACTCGGCACACGTGACCATTTCTATTTGAATGTACGTGTGCTGTCTTCGCATGTACGGCATGCGCATGCACAAGCCGTGTTGAAAAACTTTTCCCCAGCCTGTCTCTTCTGTGCCAATGAGGGTGCCCTTCGACTCGTGGCAGATTGTCTCTTTACACACTGTGTTTGTTTTCGTGTTCAGTTTTCAATGAAAGTCCCAATTTATTTATTTATTTACTGACATTGGTATATGTAAACGCTGTTGTGCATAAAATTGTACAGGGCAGTGAACAAGGCCAGTAAATGTACAACGTATCTGCATGTTTTGCCAATGATTATGAACGAAGTCCACGCTGTCCGAGACTACTTACTGTAGTACAAGAACAATTGCATGCACTCACATATATGTAGTTGGCTTTTGACTGAGTTTGTACATTACATGTGCATGCTGTTCAGCAGTCTGAGGTTCTTGGCACATGCAGAGAATTTTGTATCTGCAAAATCTTATAAGTGCACATTAATTTCTGATCCGCAGTATCTGCGAGAGCGACAAGGATTTAAGAAGCTTGGCGTCAGTAGTTTTACAGAGGTAATTCAATGCAAACATGCTGGCGTCAGGGAAGACGTAACCTCACAGTAGTCTTGCACTTCCAGCTCAGCGTTTGCGTCTCTTTTCACATTAAGGAAAAGAATTTGATTTGGAATTGTGGCGTCAGTGTACACATTTTTTTTGTGTGTGCGTGTGTGTCAGAACCCCTTTTTGTCTCCGCAGTCCAGGGGAGAATCGTTGAGATCCCTCTGCAGTTGGATTGGCATTTCCCGGCCGTGTGCTTCTCCTACCATTTCAGGGGCTTCCCCATCCCAGCCAAAAGCCGTTCAGTACGATGGCCCTGAAGGGACATCACGCTTTTTGTCACGACTCGGAAATTTGAGACATTCAGGACTGTTTTGTCCCATTGGGGCCACTGCACATGCAGTTCTTTAAATCGAGAGTATTTCAAAGGAATCATGTGCCATCATACTGTGACTTTGTTGAATTTTTGCGGAGTTATATGTCTGCATACGAGTATGTAGAGTACAATTACAGGAGCCAAACAGGGCCTTCAGAATAACAGCAAATTCTAGCAGGTTCAATCTAGACTGCTCTTTTTAATAACTAAATTCTTCATTGGAGTCCGAGGGACAGGTCGCTTTAGGAGCATTGGGAGAGCCTTCAATACTTCATTGGTATCTGCTCATTTACATACGTACATGTACATGTAGCTTGCATGTACAGTATATTAATAAAATGTATACATTCAATTCTTTCAGCTGTACAAAAAATACCTCTCAAACTGGAGAAGGTCGAGGGCGTGGCATTTCGATTGTTTGCAGAATCCTTCTCAAAGGCAAAGAAAAATATTAATGGGACGAGGATCTGAATTGTGAGGCCCTTAACTTTTTTGATTCGTATATTTTTGGTCACTGTAGCCAACAAGCAGGTGGCAGCAGTTCTTGTAATGTAGATTTTCTTTTTCAAAGAAAAACATTGAAAATCTTGTCATTTCAAAAGCAGCATGTGATTTGGTCTGGTACCTGTGCTTGTCTTACAGATGGCAAGGTGGAGGTGACGAAAGATGGGAAGTTCCTAACTACCATGGGCAAATGCAAGGTATTCGGAGAGCTAGCTATCCTCTACAATTGTACAAGGACAGCAACAGTTAAAGGTAACTACAGATTATTGAGAATTTTATTGTACAATATAGGGACAGAGAACATTTATTCAACCATTTTTCCGTGCTTGACACCAATTTATAATTGGTAATTCTAACTGCTTGGTGTTTTTGCTGGGAAGCTTGGTCTCAACCTGCACAACTTACACTTTCTCAGCATTTGAACAAACGGTTCTGGTCATAAAATAGGTGCGCCATCAACACCGTACCAAACTACATGATTAGATGGTGCACAGTCCAATAGATTCCGGGGGAGAATTTTTGGATTCAAGATGGCAGAGAATCCAGGTTTGGTCATTCTCATTCAAGGGAAGCTTTGAGTCCCATTGATGTCTGTGCAGCAGTGAACCCCCCCGTTTGGTATCATGGCAGTCTACCATCCACATTGAAATCCCACACGCAAGTGCTCCTACCAATGTGCACACCAGCAGTGCCGGTAATGAGCTACACATTGTGTTGTCATGAAGCACTCCCATTGCTGGAACATCTAGTTCGTGCACAATTAAAAGAAATGAGACGCCTGATTCTTTTAACATTGTCACTTGCTTCTCAGTTGGTGTACCACTTTGGTCCTTTGTACTTTTCCCTGCATGTCGTAAACGCATATATCTCTTCCTTAGTGATCTTTCCCCTCCACCCCTGCTATCCTCCACTTAATGGCTTAATTGCATTTGACGAGCCGCTATAGCACCTTTTATTCCGGGCATCTTCAGCTGTTTTTGCAGGTGATAAATATCACAGACTGCCATTCAAAATGTCCCACACCAAAGTGTATAAGTGTACTGTTACTGCACCAACTGAACATTGATTGGTTCGGGAAGTATGCCATTGAACTGGATGCCTAAGTTACAGCCCCACACGTTCTACTCTTTTACCCTTTCGTTAGACTACCAACTTGACCAAGATTAATTGCCCAATATTTAAAGAAGTTTTTGGTCATACCTATTTTCTGTATAGAAGACTACACTCCCCGAGCTCAACTGGTAATGGAATGGGGTTGACAGTAGGCATTCAGTGGAATTACTTTCTCTAATGGCTCGTTTGTGTTTTGTTTGCTGTTGGGTGTAGGTGTTGCATAAAATTAAGTGAAATTTTCAAAACTTCCCCATACAGTTGGCCTTGTGAAACAAAAAAAGCCTGAATTCATCATTGCCAGAACGTAAGCAACCCCCGCACCCGTAATAAGTGACAGAAGGGAAAGTTACCTTTGCATGTTGTCAACAAGCAAAACATGTACAGCTCCAGCCATGTCTAACCCATGCATACATTCAATACCTTTCGAATATGTTTTAATACCCTAGGAACATGGTCACAAGGAGCTAGGTCGGTATTTCAAAACAGCAAGGTCATTCGGGAACAAAGCACACGCTCCATTCCGTGCAATGCCACGCTTATAGGGTAGACCTCACACGTGTGTCCGAATGGCCGCGGACAGGCTTCATTTTGGGCATGCACTGTTGGAAAACCAAACTGGCTCATATGGTAATTGATATGCACAGGTACATGTAGGACTGTAGCCTGGTGCCCCACAAGCTCTCTGCTTGGTGCCATGATAACAAACTGTACCCGATCTCTCGTGCTGCATGTTTCAGTTTTAATGATAAACTAACAAGACAAGATTGGGTTAAGCTCTAGTTTTGGCCAAGTAGAAGCTTTAACAACTTTAACACCATGGGCTAAACTCCAGCCTCTTAGAAGTGAATGAATGAATAGGAAAAACTCAGAACAGAGGCTGGAATCCTGTTGTAAATAATACGCAGTTAATGTCCGACTACAGTACAATGTTTTTATTAATCAGTCAGTACAAGAAGGTGTATTTCAGTGATGCAAAGAACATAGAAGAATTTATAACCAAATTCGAAGTATCAGAGTTTGGGGAAATATCAATATCAAACATACAGGTACATATTTTTGTGATTCTTGCATAAGTTTAGTTTGCTGTCTGTGGTATGTTTTGTTCCTACTTTGCCTCCAAGAAATTGTGTCCCACTTTGCCAACCCTGCCTTACAAATTAAGTTCCATCAAAATGAAATTATTAAGATACAGTGCCATCCTCTGACAGCAGACACGATAGATGACTGTGGACAGTCATTAGTCAACGATATCAAGCAGAAACGTACCCCTGGGAAATCAACAGCTGCCAATATCTTTGCCAGATCCTCCATTGAATCATGAGTGCCCGCCTCAACGCTTTTTTAAGGAGAAACTCCATCTTTCCCCTGACAGTTATTGAAAAATTCACTCTGTCATTAAGTTTATTTGCTGTCACATTCCACAGATTTGCTGTGGGCTGTGTGAACAATTGTCATGGTACCACCAGATGGAATTCTGAGTTAGTTTACAAGAACTGCCAAGTACAGTGTAGGCATAAACCTTGATGCTGAAGTAACAGAGATTAATTAATTTTGTTAAATTCTAAATACAAGTAGTCCACTGTGCCCCCCCCCCAATTTTTTTTAAGGAAGGCCTAACATAAGTGGTGGATAACAGGTTTGTTATATGTGGAATTCTCACAAGAGCCATCTTGTCCAAGGAAAGTTGGAAATGCACATCACACAATATGAGCGACATGGGTCATTCCATGAGGTTGGGGCACAGTTTGTGACGGTGTCCATTGTTACGTGGGTTCCATAAAAATAAACAGCTATTTCCCTACATGTGGATTCCAAATTGTACATCTTTCAGGGCTGAATACAGAGGTGTGTGTTACTTTTATAAAGTAAATGACCTACTCGACAGGTTATGACATGTGGTAAAAGGTACCCATGTACACCGTCACAAATTTGCCGCAACCTCATGGAACGACCCACATACATAACTATCAGTTGGTTTTACATGAACGTAAGACCTTTGCAGTGAAGAACTTGCTAGAGCACAGGCATGTCTGTTAGTTACCTGGAGTCGCGGGACATTTTTCAAAATGGGGGGCCACTTGTGAGACCATCCATTAAGGAGCCTGCCAAAAGTGTGGGGGGATAACCCCCAATTCCCCTGCTCCATTGCCCCATTCCCCCCCCCCCGGGCACTTTCTTTGTTCTCTCTCTCCCTGTCACATGTACGGTACGTACTTGGCAAAATTATTAGTGAAACATTCCCCAAAACTGTCTTGTAAAAATTACAGAAGTTGCAGTGCTTTAGGCCTTTTATCAATCTCATTTCAGTCTTCTGAAGTAACTTGCATGAACCACAAATAGTAGGCCTGTGGTTTAGTCAGTGTGTATCTTCTGTATTCATTAAAATAGGCACTGTTTGGGGGAGAATAAATATAAAAAGTGTATTACATACTAGATTAAATCTGTTTAAAATTACGGCATATGCTGGGAATTGGTTGGAAAGCACTACTGTCCTAATTTTAGCATTCAGGCTGGGGGGGGAGAGCCAAAGTCTGTGTATTTAGGAGCAGCGATACAGCATACCAAAAGCACAAAGAAAACTAACATATGCGCGTGAAAGATGATTGTGCTTCAAAAGAAAGGCGTGCATGTGACATTGGCTGTGAAATATGAACTGATTTTTTTTTTTATGTTGGATGCCAAAGTTGAAATATTTGCCCGAGACTGGAAATGCCAGAATTGTTTACAATAAAATGCTTTGCCGAGAGCTAATGACTTTTCACAAAAAAGAGATATTATTCCTAGTAACCTGACCGTTGACAGAGGCAGAGTATCAAAGCATTTTATAACGAGTGTAAGATGGAGACTTCTGAAAGAATTGTCTACGGACATCTGTTTGTGATTAAATTGAGTGCTCATGTGTTGTGGTGAAACTTGAAGACCTGACCAATGCGTAACCTATCCAAGAGGATCCCTCAAGAATTACCGCGTAAGATATCTGGCCACTTGAAGGTGTCTTAACCGCAACTCATTGTGTGCATCACACTTTGAGTATTTAAAACTGTTGACCTAAGTTAGCTCTTGGATGTTGTTTGAGGGACCTGTAACTGGACCAGCCGCAGTGCACCAAGCGCTGCATTCAATCTTGTGCCCTTTCATTGCCCCACTGTGTGTGACCTACATTTGACATACGTGGCGTCACTGCCCAGCTAGGTTATGTTATCCGTGTACATGTACTGTACATGATGTACAGCATTTCTGACACCCGAAGAGAAAAACCTGCGGGAAAAAAAGGGCTCTGGTTCAGCACAACTTGTACAGACTCTAGAAGAAGGCAGTTTACAGTTTTCCACAACAGCTGAACAAGGATGGAGCAATCTTGATTTTGGAAAAGAGAAAA
>NW_019091355.1:4096312-4108518 GCF_001949145.1 Acanthaster planci | reverse complement strand
AGAAAATTAATCATTGACAAGACCATAGTACTACCGGTATTTTGTATTTTCCTCTTTACAAATACAGGAACCTTTAATAGCCAAAATAGTTTAGTTGAAGGTATGAACAAATCATCCCAGCAAAGATTAACATGTATTGATCAGGTCACTCTGGCTTGGACGTCAGTTCATAATTAATGATAATTTGAAGTGCCATGTGTGAAAAACACCGGAAAATGTCAACCAGATGCAAGAGAGGGTACATTTTAGACAATTCCACGTGCATCTGTTAGGGCTTTGCCGCATATCTGAATATTTGATCAAATATTGAATATTCAAATATTATTTTCCAAATTTGAATATTCAAATGTAAAATTCATGGAAAGGCAGGGAGAATTTTCTCTTGTTTTAATGTGAAAAATCGCACTCTGGACGCTCGTTTCAAGCAGATTCAATGAAAGGCAAAAGATTAAGATTTAAAAAGTAAATTATTCATTGAAAATTAAAAGGAATAGGAATTTTCAACATGTCAAGAAGTATTGTTCAACTGTCAAATCTTGGTAAATCGTGGCTGGAGATAGTTCTATAAGTGAGAAGCTAATTATAGTAATTTTAATGTCCAATTGTGTGTGTTATTGCAACTGATTTTATATGTGGTTTGTTCAATCTGCCGGTCGGCATGACTGAATATTCATATATTTGATTGAATTGAAAGTTGAATATTCGAATAGCAAATCTTCAATTTGACTCAGCCCTAGTGTCTGTACAGGGCAAAATGCCAGCAAATTCTGCCAAACACATTTTGAGGTCAATCTACAAAGCAGGCAAGCCAATTTGGAGCTATCCCTGCTCCTGGCCAGATTAGAAAGAAAATGCCCCATTAGCCAACTGCAGGCGATGTTGACCTCTGGTGCAAGACCCGGTTTCAGCCAAGAGCCAAAGAGTGGGAATCTTCCCCCCCCCCCCTTTTTGTGTGGTTTGTCGTCTGCTGCTGAGTGATGATCTGCTGGGAGAATCCCATGCCTTCTACGCCATCACCAGCCAGGCTGGGAATGCCGAGAATTTCAATCACTGCAATTCTAATATTGAACTCCCCTCCCAGTTCATCTCAGGAGCCCCTTTTTTCTTCTTTTTTATCGCCAAGGCAAATTATAATCCAGTTTAATATGAGCTCAAGCTGTTACACCATTCTATTTTCTTCCCCCTCCCTTTGATGCAGCCTCGTCAAAGTGCAGGTTTTTAAGCAGCATGATGTAAAATATCCTCCGCGCGATTAGTGACCACGTTATGGCTGACATGTCCATTACCACGGCTGTGTCTGACAGGTGTATTTCAATTTATCAGCCATCAGTTTTCCGCTTCATAATGGTGTTCATCTGCAGAAATGGAATCATTCACTGATAGAGGCACCAACAACTCAGTGAAGCTTTCTCAGCCAAAAAAAGACCTGTAAAAGTCAGTCTGATTGACCGAAACACGTTATAATCGTTTTGTCTTTTAAATATTCAGATCTGCTCCACAAGGAAATACAACATGAACTCACGAGAGCGTTGAAAATATGAACAAAAAATTCAGTAACCATGAAATTCCTCTTTTTTTTGCAAAGTTTTCACCAAGTTAAGCTGAACCTTACTATCAGTAGCCCCATGTAATGTAGATAAAAGTGCCTGGTAAAGCATTCATGAGTCTTGCAGTACGTCAGGAACTCATTACATGAAAGAAATCAGTCACCTCTAAGTGCTGTCCATGTACAGGTGTTTATTTATGTACATGTGAAAGTGGCTTCTAATGACTGTGTACAGTCACATTTTCTTGCTGTGAGTTGCAAGTGCAAGCGAATTAATTACTCTCTGTATCAATGCTGCAGCTCTGACAAATACCAAGCTATGGGCAATAGACCGACCATGCTTCCAGGCAATCATGATGAAGACCAGTCTGGTCAGGCAAGCAGATATCGTAGAACTGCTACACAAGTAAGTGAACCGCATTTGGGCGTTCCCTCTGCAAGTCATGTGACCAGACTTTGCTTCCTTTTCATCCATATGGGAGTACCTTACATTGTTGACGACTACAGTTACCATGCTTTTTTCAAACCCACAATCCCTCCCTGAGTCTCACTTACTTTTAAATTGTGTCAGAAAACAAATTTGCTGACCATTTCTTCCTTCATTCCCTACATGTATTTCTTTGGGTCTGTGTAATCGGTTGTTGTTTTTTTAAAGAAGGTTGGGGACCAGACATCTTTCAAGTGGCTTCTTGTTTTGATAAGATCTCTTGTCGAATGTTACTTAGAGAAAATTTATGGACCTCCGGGAAGTTAGTTACTGCCCAGTCGTTTCCTATTTAGAACAATGCTTAGAGTTTCTGTTCCCAAGAGTATGACTGAATCTTTTATGCAATCATTGTGACCAAAAAAAACCTCTCTGTTTTATTTTTAGAGTCGCAATATTCCAGCATTTTCCAGAGGAGACACTCAACAAAATAGCAGATGTTGTAGAAGAGGTATGAAACGTAAACACATGTGACAGCCTGCCATAGGAATCTTCAGGCAGTGAGCATGGGAATTGATAGGTCACAGTTTCAGAAAAGGAATTCAAGGAGATGCATGCAGACCCTCTCCCAGTTTATATTTACTGCCGCTAGTTGTCGGAAATGAATTCGCATAAATATCGCCTTGAATCTGAGGGTTACGCCCTACCATTTTGGCAGAAATGCGGGAAGTGTCGCTAGGGCGTTTCCATGTGTTTGGAGATGTAAACCCACCAAGGCCCATGATGAAAATCTCGAAGGGGTAACCACTGTTCATTAATCATTAACTGACTCAAAGAAAACAAGATGCACTGTGCACGAACATGCAAGTTTGATTTTTTTGGCACAGTTTAACACGAGTATCTGAGCTGTATTTCTTGGGCTTTTCTTCAGAAATACATGTACTTGAGTTGAAATATCCCGCAGTTTGCCTGTGGAAATCTGTGCATGCCTGTGTAATCTCATCCAGTCCTTTTTTGACGATGAGCCTAGGCACTTGTCGCCTAAACACCCATTATCTCCCTGTAATGCCAAGCGCGCCATTAAGTTTGCGTCTCAGACATCAGGCCATCTCTATCCCCATAATTGATCGGCGACCAAAAAAAAAAATAAAGAAAAAGGCAACATTTCCATGGAAGCAGCACACAATAGCGGCCTCTCTTTGCCTGGAGCCGTAAACTGCCGTGTTCTGTTCTGTTCATTCTCTGCGTGGTGGTTGTCATGGATACTGCTACATGTAGAGGCAGCTCATTGGCCGAACCGTTTTCAGCAATGTCATGCAGGCGTTGTTCCACATGAAATAAATGGGCTAAATTTCTTTCTTTGTATGAAAATGCGGAATCGTATCTGACCAGGCTCTTGTTGTGTGCGTGGGTGGATTGACTGCCGTTTCAGCATTTCTGCTCGGCTGCTATCAGCCTGTTTGAAAGCTGAAAATGGCTTATTATTGGACACAATGGCTGCCCTATCTTTTCGCAAGCAATATTTTCTCAACTCAACGTTTGTTTGTATGAACAGAGCCATGCCCAGCTGTTTTGGATATCCAGCCATCACGGTTCTCTCTTACCTTCTTCAATTGAAATGAGATATTGAAAGTAAATAATTTATCGAGTGCTTTCCAAAATGTCTGAGTGTGTAGAGCACAGACTTGATATCTTATGTTGATTGGACAGTGAGGTTGACAAAAGGGAAAAGTGCTGAATACAGACAGGCATAGCCTTTTTGAAAGAGTTGAGTATTTCCGTGGAGCTTTAAATTTGAAGGGTTGTTTTTCGATAATATTTTAAAAGCAGTGCAATGGCTGTTTTAAGTAAATTTATAAAAAGATTTTTATTATTGAAAATAATCGACCAACATCTTTATGTTCTTGGTCCATTTTTTAACAAATATTGATTCCACTTTGGAAAGGTCGTTACCCATGTACTGCATCCCATAAAGGCTATTAGTACTGTAAACACAGAATTGAGATATCGGGTAAACTTTGGTATGTTTTTACTTCAACAGACCTATTACGATGATGGGGACTACATTGTCAGGCAGGGTGCTGTTGGAGATACAATGTACATCATCCAGAAGGGAAAGGTAAAAAAAAAAAGACGCCCACACACGTCAAAATTTGTTTCCAAGCCACTTGTGTTACACTTTTGCCCTCCTGTCCAGTGATGAAAAGGTCCAGTTCACGTATCGTTTCCCGTCTTGCGTCTACGCTTGCTGCATTTCTGCGGTGCTAACATTTATGACGGGCACTGAGCGAATGTTGTAGTCTGTTTTGTACACTGTAGATCGGACATTGAACCTGTGCGTGGGGTTGCAGGTTCTGCAAAGCGCCCTTATTTGGACGACATGGACAAGATGTACAACGGCCTCAGCGGTGGTCGTGCAAAGCCCAAATGGAAGTTCATTAGATCTTTGCCTTTTAAGCACAGGCTGAAGCGGATTCTTGAATAAACTCGCTACCCTCAGTTATTACGAGCAAGCCAATCTTATTGCCATTTAACCTCCAAAGAGCCAAGGTTTTCTGGACCATCTTAGAGATGGGAGGAGGGGTATTCTGTCCCCCCCCCTCACTAGATCTCAGCGCATCAGTGGAAAAAAGCCCGTCAGTGGAAAAAGTACGCATTTGGGTCTGACCTGTCTCTGAATAAGAGGCATCGCACGAGAAAGACGAGTTTGATTTAAACGAAGTAGGTGTCAAATGACTCTGAGTTGTCACTGAAAACTCATTGAAGCTCATCGCCTGATAAAAATGCACTGCGATGATATTAGAGGAAATGTAAGGAGCTTCCCCCCCCCTTTATAGAGTGAATCCGTTAAGCAAGTCTTGGCACTGCTTAGTAATCTGCCTGCCTTGGACCTAAGGGAAAGTTGGACGTACATACGCAATTCAATATTGATTGATACGCTAGTTATTGTGAAGTTGACATGTATTTCATTTTCAAGAGGCTCCCAGCAGTATTCAAGTAAGCAGCCTCTCGTTTGCCCGTGATATTAAGCCAGATAAATTCCTTCCACGGTTCGACAACTTGTCCAATCGATTTCTTGGGACACGCGGACCTCACCACGGAATTCAGCTTCAGAAGTTAGATACATTTGCACAGGTTTTTGAAAATGCCATTGACCACTGCTCACCCTCGCAGCGATGTTTACGCGCCCAGTCTGTCACAAACCGCTCTGGGGAGGAGGGGGATAAGCTGAGAATAAAACTTCTTCAGTTTCGTATTTAGCTTCCTTGTAAGTTTCTGTTCTTTCCTTCTTTTCTTTTGAGGAGACTAGTTGTCATGGAGCAAAGTAGAGATTCACATGAAGAATTCCCACCATTGGTCCCTCACCAATCCTCACTTTGTGATGAAATTTCGAATTCGATTATTGAGAGAGACGGAAGCGAATTCATATTACCTGTGGGAGAATATTGATCAGGATTTGCCGTGGTAATTTTGTGCATGGGAAGCTCAATCTTTCTCAGTGTTTAGAGCCCGAGGTAAGAACCTCTCACTTCCCATGAATTTTCCTACTCACGTGCGCATTGGAAAGAAGCTTCCGCTGTCAAAAGTGCAACGGTTCAAAGTTTTGGACAGTTGATTCTGCTTCATGATACAGGTTTTGTTTCCCAGCAAAAGTCAACAGCTCGTAGACGACAAATTTTGGTGTTGGGCTCTTTCTCCTGCAATAAATTGACAGAGATGTAGTGAACATAATTGCCGGTGTTGACATACCCGAAAGCAAGTAACAAGAAAGCCACAACCAATTTCCAGAGCCGGGGTTTGCTGTGTTGCTCGGTGGGAATGTTTAAGGTAAAAACTTGCGCACATTTGATGAAATACATGCGACCAAGATTCAAGCGCCTTGTGAATCACTGTGAGATATGACAGGGTGACCAACAAACCCACTACAGACCTTTCAGCACCCCAATTGTTCTGGAGCACTCATAACTGATCTGTCCTCTGAGAAATTTCCCCTGCGCGTTAGTGCCGAGAAGCAATTAAAGTAAAACAGCTTGCTTAGGGGCACAGGTACTGTGATCCATTTAGCCTCATTGGGATGGTTCAGTCATAGTTTACAACATTCAACATGACACTCCCCTCCCCACCCTAAAAAAGAGTCAGAACCAGTCAGTTTTGAACTCTCCATACCCAAGTTACTGTCTCGTGAATCACTAATCATGCTCTGTTCTCTCTTTGGCTTTCCGACTTGACAGTGCCATGTGACACAACGACCAGGGTCAGGTGGTAGTCCACGGCTAACCAACACATTAAAGAAGGGAGACTACTTTGGTGAAGGATCGTTAGATGGGTAGGCACAAATTTCGATTGCCCTGGTCAACAAATCTGCTCTCCAGATAGAAAGAAACAACTGCTTATTTGGTTTTTTTGAGTGAGACTTCAATGTTTTCTCAAATTCAAGTATATTTGGTCTTTTAATATTTATTTCTTAGTATGGTTGTAGTGTCCATAAAAACTGTAACTACTTTACGGACTCATTTAATTTCCTGTGTTACCTCAGAAGGTCCTTCATGACCACTTTTTCAAAACTTTAGGTTTGAAAGTGACTTTCTTTTGGCCTTTTCCGCATGTTACTGATGTTCTTGGTAGGTAGCGTTTTATTTTTTTTTTTAAAGTACATTCATACCTTTCTGAACTCTCTCAAACCAGTGTTTGATTCTGTTTACGATTGGCCTTTTTTTTCTGGCACAGGCGAGATGAGAAGAGGGACGCCAATGTGATAGCTGCCGAAAAGGACGGCGTCGTCTGCCTGACCCTGGACAGAGAGTAAGTTTTTTTTTCCCCCTCAACGGGACCCCAGGTTTGGACAATTGCGGAGAAGTGCTCAGAATGGGATGGTTACAGAAATTAACCTGGGGGGGAGGGAGGCTATTCGTGAGATACATGTTGCAACTTTCCAGTGGGAAACCAGTTGATGGAACTTTTAAGTACGGCGACGTTTGTGTTCAATTTCACACTTCTTGATGTTTAAGAAATTTGCCTCTCCCACTGTTGACTGTCACCAAAGTTGGCTATGGTTTATAACTGAGTGGGTGGTTACTATTCCTTATTGCTCCAGTTTATTTTGCAGACACGTGAATAAGTAATGTTTGAAATAGTGTTGATTGACTAAGTCTTTTATTTGTCACCATTTGTGGACTTGGTAGGCACCATGAGAGATCCCGGGTCTTTGGGAACCCTTTTTCAACAGTTTCAGAGATATTCTGCTGGTTACTTGGCATGTAATTGTAGGCCTTGGTAAATAGCAGGTTAGTGGGGAAACACCTGGCTCTGTACTAGAAGTTTGGCGCTCTAAACATTGCATGAGAAATGAATAATCAAAGATGGACAATGTTGGATGTACATGGACATGTATTTGGACTCGCATTTTGGGGTTTCCACCAATATGTCTGAATAGCAAACAACATCTATTTCAAAAAAAGAACTTGACATTTGTTCATGACTGACAAACACCCTGGGTACAGATCCCTAGCTCCATGCTGCAGACTTGTCAAGTCGTGGCGAATCCATTATGCTATATCCAGTAAGCTTCCCTACAAGAGTCTGCCTCAGGGCCTCTGGTAGCACAAATTGAGATACTTTGGGTAGCGTTACCTTGCTGACTTTACCCTGCTGAGACTTTAAAATCCCCCCCTCCACTCCCCTACATATCTAAATCCCGGTTTTTAGGATGCTGGTGGCAGTTAATCCCATTTCAAATCTGGCTTCCATCATTCTCGGACAAGCCGTCGGCGTAGAGAACGTGCTGACACAAACTGAAACTCTTTTTGCCTACCTCGCCTGGGGATCACGGGTGTTCATAATGTTGCTTGTCAGCGGCGAATCTCCTCATTTGAAGCACGGAGCTTTTCCCAGATTAGATGACACTGTATTACATGGAGCAGGTGAAAACATGAAGCTATCCACTGCAAGGATTTGTGTGTATATACGTGTATGTTTGTCTCTGGACAGCGTAGTCCCCCCCCATCATACTTTTTCTCTCAAGACAAAGCAAACAAGCTCTTGTGTGAGTTTAATGACAGCCTGAAAGTCTGTGTCTGGAATCCTGAGCCCAGTTTTGAGAGATTTGACTAACCTAGCAACGTGTAAAACCTTATTGTTGGTATGTCACTCAGTTTGGTACGGTGAAAATGGACGTTGGGGACAAGAAGATGTGGATGTTAAAATGTTGAGGATTCCTAGTGTTTATACACTGTGCAAGATTCTTTCAAAGATCTTTAACTCAGAAGTGGCTCTGGAGACATATGACTCATTTTCACTGAGTGGGTCACATATGACGTTACACTACCTGTTGTAGTGACAACCAGTGAAATGTGGCTGGCTACAAACGTAGTCTCATATGTGACAGAAGTTAAGGACAATATTGGAAAGTTGCAGTTCGTAGCTGGAATCCCGTTTGGCGCTCAGGGCACCATTGAAAAATCAACATCTGTTTGGAAATGCTTGCCAAAATATTTTGTGTTAGAGAACAAGCACTCGACAGTTTTTGTGACTTATCCGGTTGCTCACTATTCAAGTTGGAATTTTCTTCAGCTCATAACATTTCCCCCCTTGTTTTGCTTTGTTCTTACAGCTCTTTCTTGCAAGTCACCGGGGGCCCAGACTCCTTCATCTCCAAGAACATTGAAGACAGCAAAAACAAGAAGTGAGTCCTGGGTCTCAAATCAGCTTTCCAATCTCAAGTGGAGATTAAGAAAAGATGTAGTCAACTACAAGCTCCGTTTGTTTATTCATACAGTTGTCGGGTATTCATGGAATATTTAATGCACACAGCAGAACTCAGCCTTCCCCATGCTCATTTGCACAGGCCAGACGTTTGTGCAAATGTGAACATCCGGTGAGATTGGTTCATCGGCATGTCACTGGCATATACATGAACAGCAGATGAGGGTGGAAGTGGTTTGATTGTAGAAACGCCACCATGTGAATTTGGAGGATGCGTCTTTTGCCGTTTGGCTTTTGTTTTTGTGTAGTTTTTCTTTTTTGTTATGCCGTGTCATCAACTTCTTGAAAGTCTCCAACTCAGTACCCTGAATTCCACATTGATGTTTATCCAGATGAGTGGGTTCCGATAGAGGAGTGGTTGAGCCATTCCTTTGGGACCACAATAAGTTTATTGTCGAACCAAGTCTGCCAATGTCTGCAGCAGTCTGTACATGTATAATGATGTGAAAATCCTTTGACGCTCGCCGTCACGGCTTTCACAGAAGGGATAGGCATGTCGAGTGGAACTGAAAAGAAATGCATTGCAAAAGTTGCCCTGCCCAACCTTTCAGGAGAAGTGAGGATGATATCGAGATGAGCTTAAGCGTATACGCCGGCACAAGTGCGGCATTTTGATGATTAAGGATAATCATTTGTTGAGCAAAGTTCCTGGCGTGTCTCTGAAATATGCGTATCGTAAACAAAGGGGTCCAATGTATTAATCTCATTAAATGATTTTTCTGGTTGGCCACGAGCTTCGTTGGACAATACTGGATGCTGCAAAATGACTTTACTTAAGAGTTAAAACATTTAAAGTGGTGCTGTTTATAAACAGACCCTTGAGCCTCGTTCTTGTCATGCAGTGGTACTCGGGCATAATCCTCTGTGTGAAGATTTTGGATGGAGGTTTTGTATAGATAAACAAGGTCTGTTAAAGTTTCTTTTGAGCAAGCTAGCTAGACAGGCACTACCCACAGGTCCTGCATGATAGAGACTGCATTGAATAGTCGTTGGGGCTTTTTCATTGATCAGGGTCGATTCCGAGTTTGCTGACATCCGACTACAAGACATCGGGGTCATAGCCACGTTGGGTGTAGGTGGTTTCGGCCGAGTAGAGCTGGTAAGTACCAGGGTCTCAGTTTGTAGCTAATCCCCCTAAACCTCCTCCCCGACCCCCCCACCACAAATAAATGATTTCAATTCATCCAGACCCAAAGAACTTGGCCATTGAGCCCATTTTTATTCTGCTAAAGTCGACCTTTTTATCCTTGTGTCTTTAGACAGCGAGATTGCTTTTGGCCGTGTAACCTTTTACAAAACCATTGTAAAAGTAAACAACCCCTTCACAGTTTACCGAGGTGTGTTTCCTGTTGACTCTCTGAAAAAAAGAAAGGCTCATTTCTGTTGGGCTTTTCTCCACATTTGTTTTTACACTGGCTTGTTCAGAAACCAGTTTTAAAAAAGCCAAAAGTTGCATAGAGTGACACTGTAGTTTATATCCAGCTTGCGTTGTCTAGATATTTTCTGCATGTGCTTATCAGGACACTACATAGAAACCTTTAATATGACATGGAGTCAATTGGCTCTCTTTTCCTGTTCAGAATTAAACCTTATCAGCAGTGTCAGTATCAGAAATTAACTTCATCGAGTGCACCAATTTTTTTTCTCATATTCTTCACATCCGGTGTTGGGCCGATGTCATTTCTCTGAGTGGAGGTTCCCGTTCTAGCTTTGCTCATTACACTTGCTTATCTGGCACAGTGGGTTTAAGAACTGACTGAGACGACACTGTAAAAACATGGATGGGACAGGCAGGCAATAACTCGAGAAAACACGGGCCTAAAGGATAAAGCTCTTCTTACGCGTAGAGTGCCAGGTTTCTCCCGGGAATCAAGTCAAATTGAAGGGAAAAATTAGATAAACATGGCCAGCTGATGAGGAATGTCTCTCTGACAAATATGATAATCCAAGCGACCTGAGACTTCCTTCAGAAACTCTTCCTTGTGTACTGACTAGATTGACTGTTCTACTTGAAGGTTAAATAATTCAGTGTAGGCGACTGGGACGCCATAAAAATGGCCGAAGTGTCGGAGGGGTCGTCTTAATTGAGAAATATCTGACGGAAGTTCCTCTCCACCTTGCCAAATTTATATTTTGGCCAACAGAGACTGGAAAGGTTTGCAAGGGTTCTTACCTGATAATCTGGCAAGATGAAGAGTGCATTTTTGACTTATCGGGGCTGTAGTGTTGAGAATTGTCATAGCATCCATGAAGCTACGACTCCTGCGGACTGTCAGTCTCTCGGAGGAATCGATTCCTCAGAAATGTAGAATAGGAAAGGGGAGAGTTAGAACTACCATTCAGCAGAAGAAAGATTGTTCCTTTTAATATTAAGCCACAATTACCGTATGCATGGCAGAGTTGTGAGATGCCCTCAGGCACACACGCCAATGCGATTTGTTCACTGCTTTCACTTCAGAAATCTCCTTATCCTGATGGGGTATGTTTGTGTACGCGGTTCGCGATGCTAGGAAAACCAGTTGCCACTGCCCCCCCCCCCGATGCCCCGGTGCGCTTAAGTCTTAATAGCAGCATCTCTCTGCGGTTTTATCCCTGCCCCCCAGGTTCGAGTCAACGGGAGAAATCAGACCTACGCCCTGAAGCAGCTGAAAAAGAAGCACATTGTGGAGACACGGCAGCAGGAGCACATCATGTCAGAGAAGAAGATCATGATGGAGGCCCGCTGCAATTTCATCGTCAGGTGAGGAGGGGGCAGAACCCGGACGTGAGCGGCGCTGGTGAACCGTTCTTGGTCAGACCTTGCACGGTTCTTTGTAAATCTGTGCTTGTCTGTTTTGTCTGAATACAGTACTGCTCTTGCTTTCCTGTTTTGTCGCTGGCATATTTCACTCTCGCTCTGTTCTCCTCATTGCAATGTTTATCCGACCATACACACAGGGTTCCCATGGTCATGGAGAGTTCTTTAAAATCCTGCTGAAAAAGTTGCCCTAGAGAGTCATGGAAAATTGGCCAGTTCGCTCTGCCCCTCTGTAGTTTTCTTTGCACTTGTCTGCTTTGTTCATCCGTTTGATTTGAGCTTTTAAATTAACTGAATGAAGTCATCTTGTTTTTGTCCTGTTCTCCAGATTATACCGTACATTTGGCGATAGCAAGTACCTCTATATGCTGTTGGAGGCGTGTCTAGGAGGGGAACTGTGGACCATCCTTAGGGACAAGTAAGTCGTCCCTGACAGAAAAAACTTTGGATTACAATTCACGATGCTTTAAGGTGCCTTTCCGTGTGCGAGTGTTCTCCTAGGCGCATCCATGTACCGCATTCCACTCCTGCGCATTTGAATGAACACTTTCCACAAGTGAAGCATATGGACCATGGCGTGCACTGAATGCGTCCCTCTGGGGGAAGGCATCATCAGTGTAGATGGAATGTGAAATGAGTTGAAGCTGAGTGTGTTGAGGGCTTGTTGTTTTTTATAA
>NW_019091355.1:4070918-4096155 GCF_001949145.1 Acanthaster planci | reverse complement strand
ACTCTTGGAAATTCGAAAATGTGTTCTGAACTTACAGAATCATGATGTAACAGGGACACAGGGACATCAATCAGATGTAACAGGGACACGAAAAAAATGAAGCCCTAATTTGTGGAAATACCCATAAAGCAGTCTACTATGGAAAGCCAAAGCGGAATTAATTCAAAACTCCTTTTTCATAAAAACGGAAAATATCACCAAAGGCTTTTTTTGTGCAAGACCATGAATTTTGTCCAATTTTTTTTTCCATGTAAGACTAAAGTTATCATACAAGAATAACAAGAACATTGATGAATGCATGAACATTTTAGTCTTGCATGAAGAATAATTGGTCCCACATGACAATTGTAGTCTCGCACCTAAAAAATTTTGTCTCGCTCGAAATCTGTGGTCTTGCACGAAAAGAAAATTGGTCTTTTAATTTTTGTTCGGTGGGGAAAAAAAGGGAGGTTTTTTAATTAATTGGCATTGCCACAGGGTGTGACTTGCAGGAAATCAATGAAATGACTGCAGCGTAACCTGTGGTTATGGGGAACGTTCCCATCAGATACGAAATGGAGTGGCTGCGTGTAATGCAGTAATGTGTAAATCAGATGACTTCATACATGCCATGTGGTTTATATGAGGCAATCTTTATGCATCCTGGCAAACAGTTGGCTAGACAGGTGGCTTTTTCTAGACCAGCCTATCAATCACCTTGTCTATTACAGGGGCTCATTTGATGACAGTACTACAAGGTTCTACACAGCTTGTGTGATAGAAGCGTTATCTTACCTTCACAATAAAGGCATTGTGTACCGAGATCTGAAACCAGAGAACATCCTACTCGACAGCCAGGGCTACGGCAAATTGGTGAGTCTTACCCCTGATTTTGGATATGACCAAAGACCAAATTTACCCAACAAAACCGAGATCTCGTTTGGAAGTGGAATCTTGTCAAACCGCAGCCGGTTTCCTCCTTGGTTTTTCCTCCGACAGGTTGATTTTGGTTTTGCAAAGAAGATCAATCTTGGCCGCAAGACATGGACGTTTTGCGGCACCCCCGAATACGTCGCACCTGAAATCATTTTGAACAAAGGCCATGACTTCTCGGCTGACTACTGGTCACTAGGAATCCTCATGTTTGAGCTCTTGACAGGAAGGTAGGATGTTTTTTTTAATTTCTGTGCCAATAAATCAGCCATGTCTGTCTTGGAAATCTAGATGCTCCAGTGTCCTCGAGCAAGGTACTTTGCTGTTATCTCTGTATAAATCACTTTGTTTCTTCTCCCTGTCAGTGGCAATTGTTCGACTGTTAGACTTCTTAATGTGTAATAGCCCAAGGTTTCCAACAAAGTTTCATCCCCTTTTTGAAAAATCCCGGAATCATCCCCTAAATCTATTTGTACATTTCCAAACTTACCCCCCCCCGCAGCCCACCATTCACAGGCTCGGATCCCATGAAGACATACAACATCATCCTGAAGGGTATGGACATGATCGAATTCCCACGCAAGATCACCCGCAACGCTGCCAACATGATCAAGAAGCTCTGTCGAGACAACCCCACGGAGCGACTTGGCTACCAGAAGAACGGGCTCAAAGACATCCAGAAGCACAAGTGGTTTGACGGCTTCAACTGGGAGGGGCTCAAGAAGAGGACCCTGACTCCGCCCATTGTACCCCATGTGAGTATTGACACTGATGACCTCATCAGGTCTAGTCCGTCAGCGTATTTCTCGAAGGTTCCGGTGGAGTCTACACGTGGTTACCCCGCACAGTATCACGTGTGTCAAAGTCAACCTGAATCGTTCTACATTTTGTTCCATGACCAAATCTGATGTTGACAAGCAAAGGAACATCATTGTCAATGCAGAGTAGAATTGCCGGAGACATTGCTTTGACAATAAAATCTGAAAAAGTTGGCATCCACGGGTTGGTGATTTGCAGAAATTGGGGGAGGGGGCAGGAAGTCAAAATTGTTAGTGGTTCAAATAAGGGACTGCGCTTGATGAAAAGTTCCTACAGAAAGATTTTCTAATGGCATCACTCCTTTCCAAAAACTATGCTTTAGGGCTTGCCACTGAGCAAGGCAACGCTGTGTGTTTCATGAACCAAAGTTATTCCTGAGAATAAGCGTCCAATCAGGATGGATCTCACCATACATGGTGGTCTTGAGCCGACAGTGTCATATTGGAACTGTCAGATGTTCCACTTTATAGCTTGGTTCCAAAACAAAATCGGATGGTAACAGTGTGTCTAGGTTAGCAATGGTTTGCTGTGGACTGAGTTCCAATCAGAACCATTGCAAATGTCAAACATGACATTCTTGCTGGTCCTTGATGTTACACATATCCCACAATTATGAATCATCCTTAGCCAAGCGTCTCTTTCTCTACGATAGGATCAATTTAGATTAAGGTTAGTTCTGTTTCAAACCGTCCTGAATTTGCAGGACTGGTACACTATCTCCACTTGGCCATTTTTCTTTTACTAGATTTTTATTAGATACCTCAATACAGAATGAAAATAGACTTCGCAGAGCCATAATTTGTATATTTTGACAGCAGGGAATTGTGTTGTCACATTTGTTTTGGAAATGACCAATGGACATTGCACAACTCGCACAATTCAGAGGTGACGTCATCGGCAGCCAGTTTAAATCGTCATCATTTTTTTCCTGTTCGTTCCACCAAAGGTTGGATCTCTTGAACAATACCGTACAAAGGTCAGAAACGAAATGCGTTTGATACCCAGTGTGAGAACCCAGTTTTTCCCAGTTTGTGCAAAGTTGACATCCCTCATTCAAATCCCCCCCTCCTTAAAAAATACTTCTACCTTTGTTTTTTATGCCTACGTACTCTAGAACTTTTCCCAGCTGTCCTTGGCTCCGTGTTGTCCTGGAGTGAACATGCAGTCACCACTTTCTCTGTTTCGAGCATGTAATTAAAACATGCTTGACTGAAAACACAGTCCGCGTAGCTATTCAGATATGAAAGGCAGTCTTGAAGCATATTCTGGAAAAGTGAGATTCCCTAAGAAAGGGATGAATGAGGAACAAGGCTTTGCAAAATTTGTACCCAGAAATTTGAATTTTTTTCCCTGTGAGTTATTTCACATTCAGTGCTTATTATGTACTTGAGGACGCTAAAGGTTTGATCTGAAAGGTTTTTTTTGTGACTTGTTGATACTTTTTTACCCCTTTTGAATATTTCAAATGCCCCTGCTGCGGTTTTTGTCGGCTCATGCAAACACAGTTTGTTTGCTTTTCGCTTGGGCAGAGTACCCCTGCTGAATATGCATGAGAGGTTTCCTGCAATCACCAAAGCATGCTCCGTTTGGCCCTTTTCTGAATTTCATTCCACTTTTGTCATTTGACTCTCACTTTTTGGTCAGGTTGTCACGCTCGTTGATGAAGGCAACTATCCGACGAACAAACAATAATCACATCAGAACAACAAAACAAAAACCACAAAGTGCACATCAAAATTAACTTGTTTTCTTCCCAGTGAAGGAAAGTTCCAGAGATAACACTAATCATAAACATATATGCTCATGCCTCCAGATTTTTCATGAAGCTGGGATGAAAAGCACTGGTGTACGACCAAGAAAAAAAAAGTCAAATTTCCAAGTTTCTTCATCCAATTTTACTCCATCCTTGCTCAACTTGTGCCAACAGCATTGACCGTAATTTATCCTTCTTCATCCTATTCAGTGATGAGGTAACCAAAGGATATCTATTTCTGATCAGATTTGCTTTTGTTTTTTGTTTTTTCTTCCTTTGACTTTCGCTCTGCAGGTGAGGTCCAACTCGGACACGTCAAACTTTGACGATTATCCACCAGACACGGATCCTGCACCCCCGGATGACATGTCTGGCTGGGACAAAGACTTTTAACAAAACTCATGCAATGTGCCTGATGGCAATGCAGCCACGCACTCGTTGAACCAAGAACTATGAAAAAAAATGAATAAGCAATCTGTGTATAATGAAGGGCCGTTATTCAGCTTTCCAGAGTTAGAGATTGTGGCTCTGCTTGGTTTCTCCTGCTGCGAATCCAACCTGAGTAGTAGGACCTCGTCAGGAGTCTGATTTTGTAGGACACAGGCATGGTCATCTGGACGATATGTTCTAGCACACCATGGAGGAGTCTAGACTCCAACCTCGACCGATGGGTCTCCATGTGCTGTGTGGAAGTTGCTAGCGAGCGGAGACCCAGAACGTAAACCACAATATGCATTCGGATCCCTTCCGCCAAAGAACATCACCTGTGGCATTGGTGTTCAGTTGTCTCACCAAACTCTCTCCCCGTCCCAGGAACTGCCTGCCGAAAAATGTTTGCAAAATGAGAGCTTTGTATCTCCATTTTAGAGGAGGACTTCTTTGCTGGTGAGGCAAAGTATTGCCGGCCGATTCAGCCATGTTCTCCGCTTTCTTTGTCCGTCTGCACACCATTGCGATGCATGTTTCAATCAACAAAGGCTGTGGGTAGCACTGTCGATCAGCATGTTTAGTGTAATGGAGGAAGTGATTTCTGGTTTTTAATATCTCAGATTTCAGTGGAATGATTCAATCACAGGCAAGAGCGTCGGAATCCGCTCGCGTCACAGAGTTGTGGTGCTGGGGTACAGTGCACAGAATTTTTTACAGGCAGTCCTGCAACTCACCGTCATACCAAGAATTATTAACCGGACAGCAGGCTTGGGGAACTAGACTAGTTGGGCATAAGGTTAATACTGTAGTGCTCTCTCAAACTGAAATTACTTGGAGAAATAACTTACCAGAAGACAAAATAGCAAAATATGTCCGTATGCCATTGACCAGTTTCAGTCCTGGGAGAACTGTATACAAAAGTGAAATGTAACGTTTATTTAGTAGTAGAAAGTACATATCTATGCATCTTCATAAACTCTCCGTCAGAAAAAAGGTACAAATGTCCGTTGCATGCTTACAGGTGGAAATGCTTAACTTTTTATACATCAAAAGGCAACTTTGTGTTACAGCGTCCAACTTCATGTGATTGAGCTTGTAAATAGATTGTTTAATGGACAAACACTCGAGGATAAATGTTATCATTACTGAAAAATGCGTTGAAGAAGAAAGCAACTGGTAAGTTTCATGAAGCTGTGGACAAAGTTGCAGCTGTTTTCAACAAATAATTCAAGTGCATAGAACACAAAGTCTCCCAGAAAGGGGTCATAGTGTAACTTGAGAAGCATAGAGTTGGTCAGTCACAAGGTGTCGGTGTAAAGGTCAGTTCCTACTCGGCACAAAAGCATAACGATTGCAAACTTGTGACGCCAGAACTGCAAATTTGCAAAAGCTGAACACATTTCAAGTCCAGTGAATTTCGCTGCAAATGTTTTGTGACGTCAACTTTGCTTCACTTTGACATTCGTATGAACCGGCAGTAAAGCCGTTTTTAAAAAAAATCATGTAACGACAAGATTTTTTATTTACTCAAAACAAGCTGGTTTCTTACAATCAACCGAAGAACTTGTATTTCTTTACTGAATTCATGACAATATTGTGCTTCCGGTAGCATTAGTGCGTACATGTCGGTAATTTTAGTGATTGTTTATGGCCATACATAACCTACACGTCCCGGTGAATGTACGTATAATTGGTGAATAAGGAGAAGATAAACTGTGCACAATAATACATTGTGGGAAATATTTTCCTGGGACTTTCGTTTTTGAGTTAGGCAAGATTTTTTTTTTTATTTTAGTCCACTGGTGGTATTGAAGGATGGAAACATTAAAAAAAAAAAGGACGGGAATAAAAATTTGCCGTTCCTTTCTCGAAGACGGAAGATAAATGAGGTAATAGAAATGTATACTGTATTCCGTGAATCTCTCGTGTTCCTGTTTTATTACAGCTGGTGCAAATCGGGATTCTGCACTGTGATGTGATACGATGCTTGAATTTTTTAAGATTGTTTTTTTTAACTCAGCATTTACCCTAAGAGAGAATTCCATCCCGGTCTATTTGTTTTTCAAGTCTTGCTAGTTTTGTAAAACACTTTATGTATGTTTGCCTTTTCTCCCCCAAAACATTCTCCATTCAGCAACTCTCTGAATTGTGCTTTCTTGTTTTTTTTTCAAGTCTACGCAAGTTAAAAAATGCGAGCAAGTAAATGAACTACCGCAAGATTGATTGTTCATGTTCTTATCTGTGTTATGCTGCACAATTGATGGAAAACAAATACAGACTCTGAACACAGATCTTGTAACGAGGACTTTCTGCAACTCGTCTGTGTTCCGAGGATTGCAAACTCACAAGACGTAGTGAACTTCTTTCTCGTCAGAAATGCTGCTATTTTATTTTGCTCCCCTTTTGCTGTTGCCCGAGTTTGCTCGATCACGTTTTAGGAACTGATGTTCCCTGATCATTTTCTTAATTTGGGACGTCATTGATGCCCGAAGATGACGCAAACAAAGGAAAGGAGGGAGTTTCAAAAGGTAGACATGTTGTTTCTTTTTTTTTTTACATTCATTTGTTTCAGGTTTGTAAATTTTATTGAAAAGGTCAATCACGTGTTAGGGAAATGTGTTAAGGCCTTGGTCTCAAACCAAAAAAAGATCACATCAGTACTAAGCAGGCAGCATTAGAATGGGTGGAAATTACTTTTTAGTGAATTAACTTGTAAAAAGACTTAGATTTTGAATTGTGTAGATTTTTTCTTGTTAAAATCAAAAGACTTTTGTTTGTTGTACCCAAACCTTAATACTGTGTTAAAACATTGAGCAGTGCTCAGATGATAGGCGGTAATCTGGAAATCTCATCCTCAAATGCGCACAGGTCCTGTCAACCAGTGTTTAGGACTGCTAATCTAATCATTTGGGGTTTCGTGCAAAAACCAGTCTACCCCCCACCTGTCCTGACAATAAACTTTTGGATTTATGACTTGTCAAATCATGCAAGGAATTCAGCTTCATTTTTCAAAATGTGGATTGATGGCAATTTTATTGTTATTTGAGGGAAAAAAGTAAGCAGGGGGAGGTATTAGCTGGTTGAAATGAATTACTTGGAAAGGCTTGGCGGTCAGTTGTGTAATTACAATTGTATATAGTTTGAGGTAACATTGTAAAGTTGTGCGTAGGTTTTTTGCTTTGTTCACTGTTATTTTCATTTTGTTTATATCACTATGTACTTTAGATTTGTGCCAATGTTTTTTCTTTCTTTGTTTAATATCCAGACAGTGCCTCTAACTTTATAATTCTTGTTTAGCATTGATCTTTTTTTTCGGTGATATTGTGGCAGATTTGACTGCTGTGGGTTACATTTGCCGCAGTTTTTGATGGAGAGGTTTTATGTCATGCATGCTATCAGCAATTTTTCAACAATTTAGCTTGAATATATTTTTAATTGTGAATGAGGGCAGGGATAGCTTCGGTGAGATGGAGAACTCTGCACTGCAAACAGGAAAGACATTTTGTGACCAAACTTGCCAAAACATCGTTTTTGACTTTCTCTTTAAAAGTTACCACGGCCTAATTGATAACCTAGGCCTGGGCATGAAAGAACTGGTGGGAAATTGTCACGTTATTGTTGCCCTGAATAGTTTCGGCAGGGCTGTCACTTCTTTGTTGTCGTGTAAATGCCAAGTCTCCAAAGCATTAGAGGAGGAATATGCTCAGGAAACGGAAATGTTGTGGAAAGAAAGATGAGTGTCCAAAAAAACCCTCCATTTTCTAATCAGTCTTCAAGAAAACGTAAACCTCTTGTAATGCCATGGCAACCCTTTTAACAAACAACATGATTTTTCAATATTGTTCGTATTGATATTTACCAGGTACTAAAGGTTTTTAGATGTGCCAAATTTGTTGTAACATTGTTTTTAAGTTATTTGCAGATGTGTTTCAGGAGGGTTTTTTGAATTGATAACCGAGCAGGCAAGTTTTAACTGCTGTCATTTTTAAAGATTTGGAAATATTGACAGCCACCCCCCCCCAAAAGACTTTCAATCTATCTTGGAGTTGTGGTAGAATGATACAGGAGTCTGCACGACCTGTTTTCATATCTTGATTTAGCCATACATGAAAGGGTGGGCCATTAAGTTATTCATGTACCTTTCACAAGGCTCAACTTGCTATGAAGAAGACACTGAAAACCGGAGTTGGAGAACTCCAAATCTTTCATTTCCAGTACTAGTATCTATACCAAAACCAGGTTCATCAGGTTGTAAATCAACTTTTTTTTATCATGGTGACCAGTCACAGAGGCGTGATCGAATACTATTTCGATCTTTAAAGTTCGTAATAATTTATAACTATTCAATAAAATTGGCAAGGCTGTCGTGGAAAGATTATTATATGCAGCTTCCCCACTGAACAGCTGGTATAGCGCCCTCATGCTACCCCGTTTTGCAATCATAATGACAATTGTATTACGTTGCGTCCGACCACGGACGTTACAGTATGCAGACACATGTAGCCGTGGCTCGAGGCGCCCCTCTCGAATGTGAGTTGTCGATTGTGGTCTGTGCAAGGATCAAGAAAACATTAAGTTATCGTGAATTAATTTCGAATTCCTAAGATCAAATCATGAACGTTAAATCGTGATAGTGAACCTTAATGCTGTCGATTCATGGCAAACAATGTGTCGGAAGAGGAAGTCATTAAACAACTTCGTAATACATGTATACTGAATGTTAATTACGACCTCACATGGCGCTATAACCATTAGCGACTATTTATGTGTAATTAATTGTAGCTTTTTATCTAAACATCTTTTATCGTGTGTATCAAACACTTAAAATTGGATTCAAGAATGCCAGCTGTGTTTTTATAAAACCTATGTTATTTTTTGACTACGTAAATACAGTACAGTTATTCTATAGCATACCCAATAAATCAAATAGCATTCTTGAGTGAAAGACAATTTTTTGGTCTCTCTTAGTACATTTATATATCTGTTTGTGACTTGACTGTATTTATGGGAAAAATAACGCGGCGCCTCTTAATTTTGACATTACGCCAGCAGAGGCATTGGCGTAAGTTCAGTATCCCCCGACCTTCATTATTTCTGGCATAATTACGAAGACTTTGTCTTATTTCCCCAAACCTAAATAATCGAAGCCGGTAATTTGAATGATGTGCACCTATTATACAGCCAATAACTTTTAATGAATGAAAAAATGGCGATATTTGTAGTAGTTTGGGCAGATTTAATGTCTTTTTCGCGAATTCTAGTTTTCAAGGATTGGGCTTCACTTCATGAATACTTCTTGTAAGAGTATTCCAAAGACACGTGGACACGGAAAGACCATTAGGAACGCTTATTGACACATTTAATGGCTAAACTGATTGTCAAGAAGCTGATCCAAAAAAAATGACAGAGTAAACATCGTTTCACTTCAACTTTCACGATACAGTTCCCGGGGTTAACTTAAATTCGTATGGCCTCTTCCCTTTTCTACGTTCTAAATCCGAAATAATGATTATTGTCATTATTCAATCCTGACAAATAAATACATGACAGCAAACATGTTAAACTAGGAACACCAGCTAATCCGAAGAGAGAAATCGTAAACCCTTCACCCGTGCCCACAATGGGACGATCTTTCACCCTCTTTTGTCCCGTCAGTTGGCGTTTTGTTGCCTTTGGAGGGACGAATCGATTCGTTGCGACCCTGTTTGGGGCGAGCCATGGGGGAGCAGCGTCCCTTAGCAACGGGTCACAATCACCGCACAACCACGAGCTTGTGCGCATTCGGCGCTCGTTACCAGAACTGACATCACCCTCAACACAAAACTAGACGACGACCGCGGACGGTGCTGCGATTTTCTCTCTCGGAATTCTTTTTCGAAAGCTGCCAGACCCTCGAAGCCCGATTTTTACAGACTCAAAAGGTAAATGATTTCAAACCACTTGTACCTGTAAATGTTTGAAGTTAATTCTGGGGAGATTTTGACTTGATATTTAGAAAGAAGGCGAGGCAAATCCAAGTTGGGACTTGCTCAATCACGCGTAGATTTACCGACGGCACCATTGCGGTAGTAACAGGTTGACTGCGTTTCTATTGCTTCAGGATGGGACGTGCACCGGTACTTACAGGTACTTGGTACGGTATGTAGGAGAGAGTTTTAATGTTATCCAAACTGCTGTGGCTAGCAACAAACGAATTTCCAATCAAGGCTTAATTTTCAAGTTGACATAGCGGACTTTGATGCTGTTACAAACCGATTAAAAACACGAGCTCGTTATTTGATCGACGATAAAAGGATAATTAGATTTATAGACGTGGGATGGATTACTGGAACGGGGCAACCGTGAAGGTGCCAAGATAAACAAATAACGATGATATGTATACAGTTAGAATGCCCTGGGTTAGGGTTTCAATTTCTTTCCTAGAAATTCAGAATCCCCCTATCTTATTAAATGTTACTAGCCCTGAGTGGTGAGAGTTCCATATGTGGACATCACTCATTTTCCTTTCAGTGGTTTACAAGCCATAATTTCACCAAATCGCAGTGAAAATACATGTATGGATGCACTCTTATAGAAAACATGCCACTTACAATTTTTAGATCAATCTCATTGGGTTTGTGCACAAGGTGTCAAGTGCTGTCTGTGTATGAACTCTTTCCATCATGAATCTCCGATTAGGGGCCTTGTACAGTTATCAAGAACTTGTTTTGTTTTTCCTTTAATCAAACAGAACGAATTTCTTCTTTCCCTCTTCCCATATAAGTGTAAATTATCACTTAGAATCATTAACCCTAACAGTCCTCAATCCTTCACCTGTTGGAGGATTGAGGACTGTTTGGGTTAATGTGTGTTCTGATTTTCAAAAATGCACTTCTGGTCTGAATCCAACCTTAGATTTGATTGAATCGCATTGAAATTGATTGTCATTTTTAGATCAGATTGGAATTGATTGATCTTTCCCCTAATTAGACAGAATCCAACTTTGGTTTCAACTTGTCTCAAATGTATTAATTTGTGTGCCATTGCTAGTACTTTCATTAGTAAATGTGACAGCGTTAAGGTTTGTGTCACAAATTTACAAATTTTCTTCTCTCAGGGGCCGATGTTGTATGTGTTTAGATGAATATATTATTGCAGGATAAATAGCATGCAGCTTTAGAAATCTACATGTATATATGGAAGGTTTCGTCAGTATTTTTGCCTGTTCGGGAAGTGTAAATTTTTCCCAAGGAGGGTTAGAGGTGTTTATAATAAAATTGGCGTATCTGAATCCTCGCCCATGCATTTTTCGTAGGAAGGTTGGGCGGCAATTATCATAAACGGGGTAGACAGACTCTTAAGCATAAGATACAACAAAATTGGTCTCTCAGCCAGTTGCATAGTAGCTCAGAAGAGTGTTGGACTTTTAAGCAGCAAGGCAAGGTTTCCAGTCTACTTGTAGATGTATGCAGTTCTTTTTTGGGGGGGGATTAGTTGTAAAGAGGATGTTTTTATAATAGGAAAGCAAAGCCCGAAATTTACCTTCAAAGTTGAGTTTTTAAGTGTCCACTAAATTTATCGAGCTTGGAGTTAACCATGCTCATATATGATTATTGCCTTGAACCTCCTTGGAAAAAATTTACACATCCAGGGAGCTAAGACTGTACACAAAACTGAACCAGGTGAGACCGTTATGACAACCTGAACTGTGGATTTGTGCCTGGAGAAGTTGGAACAAATTGTCCTTCGATGGACATCTTCATGTTCCCGTGTGCTGAAAACTAAATGCTAGACAAACCCAAATCCTCGTGGGTTTGAAGTTACCCTTTGAAAAGAAAAAAAATGCTCATTCAAGACTCGGAAAAAAACACTCTAAATATTTCATCGCAATTTTTGGGTCTTTGGAAGATGGGACTCGCATTTATTACCAGCTCTGGACCTGCCAGTTTTGGAAGTCAAATATCCATTTTAAAACTCGACACATTTCCACCAGCAAACCTTTGCTCTTTCGGTCATTTGTTCTCACATTTATCACCAAAGCAGGCACATGGTTGTCACTTGTCACACTTCATAAACAGCTGCTTTACAAGAGATGTCTTCCTGTGCCTATTTGTATAAACTGTCCAGCGATGTCTCCCGCATAGAATTTACATTGAAGGTCCAAAGTTGTGTTTGGGGCCAGAGCACACAGTTGAATGGGACTTCTCAGTCCCAGAAATGCATTTGACATTTTGAGTTGAAAATCTGTAAACAAAGCTCGCACAGCAAGAATTGGTAGGGAAATTAAAATAATCTTAGATTTGATACCACGTCTCCCGAAGCAATACTTTTGGAAAGTTGATTCATACCACAGGTGCGACAAGGGAGTAATTCCAACAACGCATAGGCAAAATTATTTGGTTCTGTGACCTCAAAACTTTGTGCTTTTTCACTGTCAATTGTCTTTAACTACCAGAGGAAACTGAAAAGTTGTGCTTGTTCGAGTCAACCTTGTGAGGTATTGGAGGTGATTTGTAATGATGAGTGCAGTGTCTTTGGCCAATCAGGGAGAATTTCTCATTTATCTATTTTTAAATGGGAGTGAGCCCTGAAGTCTAAATTCCATCTTGGTAACAGAATTAACTGGGTCCCAATGTGCTGCCAGTATAGGATGTATGCTTTACAAAGCAAAGTGTGGGCTGACAATCACACTAAACTTTATCTTGGAGGTTTACCTGCAGCAAAGTTCCCATATTTACTATCCGGTAGTTTGGTATTGACTGTAGACTACTAGATGTTTGTTGTTGGAGACAAGGCAGGCAGTTTCTTGTATTCTTTTCTATTGTATCGTATACCAGTGTTAATGCCTTTGCAAATAGAATATGGCCAGAGCCTTGGTGACCAGTGGCCAAATATTGTTTTTGAAATTGTAAGCTTTTGGGATTTGCCTTAACAGTGCACTAGGGGGTTTGGTGAGGTGTTCCTAAGAGTGAAATACTTTCTTTTTTTGAGGGGGGAGGCTTTAATCATAACATAACAATATATAAGAACCTAATTGTGGATGCTACCACCGTTCCTTGTTCTCATTTATGCAATGAAATAAGAATTATATTTGTACAAAATTGGAGCTCGGGATGTGACGGGTGTATAAGATGTAAAATAATACAGTGTTGATTCACTCAAGTTAAATTTCACCTCTCCTGTTTTGGTTGATTTTTTTTTAGTAAAATAAGATAGGTCACAGATGCATTGAAATCAAGAATTCATTGAAACTGAAGTGAGATTATAAAAAGAATGCAAAAACCTGTACAAATTTCAATCCCTACATCTTTCCAAAATTTGTCCCTTTATCAAATATGAAAATTGCCAAATAGAGCAGAGGAAACGAAGACAAAATAATTTGGAAAACCACTTTTAAAGGAATAATATTGCTTCAAATTACATGATTTACAGATTTACCCTGAAAATTTGCCATATGAAAATTACACTTGAGCACTTGCAAATGAGCTTCAATTCTGCCTCATGAAGACCTGAATGTTATTTACATGCAGATAACCAGGGAAAAACAAGCAAATGTATTGTGAAAAATTTGAGTGAACATTTGAGACTTGTACATAGAAACCTGGTCGCATCATCAGTAGTGCTGTTTGAACATGTGTTGTTATTTTTGAAATAAAAGATAGAAAATACTTATCCTCACTGTAGGTGAACCTGCTTTAATGCAACAAGGCTGATATCACAGGGAAGTACATGTAGTAGGTATACGCTGTTGATAAATCACTGTGCAGGTGTCCAATGCATGAGAGTGGAAGCTAAATTTGATTAATGAGGTGAAGGAAGCCTTCATGGAAGACTTAGCTTGTACCAAGCACAACCCTTGTGGAGGCGTTGTAAACGCTGGGTGCTTATATTATGGCATATGGAGTCAGAGATGAGCATGGAAATGTGCGTGACATTCAAACATATGACTTAAGGCCGGTTCACACTTCAGGCGAATACAAAAGCGAAGTGAATTTGACGTGACAAAAAATTTGAAGCGAAACTTCACTCAGGTTGAAATGTGTTCCACTTTTGCGAGTTCATAATGCGAATATTTGATCTGATGTCACAAGTTCGCGTACAGTTTTACTTTTGTGTAAAGTATGAACCTGCCATTAAGAAGTGGAAATTAACCAATTCAGTTGCCGTTACAGTGCCATTTTGCAATTATCTGTCTGCATTGATTGTGTCTGCTAGTTTTATAGTTTGAACATTCTGGAAAAAAGAAGTGACAGTTCACTATACATTATCAACCAGTTCCAATATCAGAATAATACATTGCTGGTAGAGTGTCTGTCTATAGCTTAACTTGGTTGTGATAACAGAAATCTTCTGTGGAATATCTTGAGGTGCCCTTTTTAAAAAAATATTATGGTGCCAATTACGGGGGGGGGGGAAGAGGAATGAATGGCAACGATGTCATTGCTATACCAGAACACTCTACTGTAGTTATGGGGCAGCAGGGTCGTTATGTGAAGAACACAAACAAAAGAGCCCTGATCAAACACTTGACTATGGTCGTTGGTTTGGTGACGTGCATCTCACTTTATTGCCGAGGTCTAAAAATCAAGACGTGAGCAAACAGTTCACGGGTCAAGGTGAATTTTATTGCGTTGCTGTTGTGTTTCGATCGTCACATTAACCGGGGCATGTATTTTCCTCGTGTTTTATTGCTGGTCTCAGAACTGCTTTGTTGGAGAAAAAACCTGAAATGTGACACCCGTCTTAGGTTCTTGAGCAGTATGTAAAGACAAATGGTTTCATGGGATAGGACTCCAGATGAGAGTTAGGGTTTAAAAAATATATCAAGCACACAACATCAGCATGGGGACTCANCTGTAGTATACAAAAAGCGTAGGGTATTGGGGTAGCACCCCCACCCCTCACCAAAGATATTGGAAGAACTGCCAACAGGGGCTTGGTGGTTTAATTGGTAGGGTGCCAGTCCACTGTTCTTGAGATTGGAGGTTTAAATCCCGCTCCAATGAATTTTTGTTTGTTCATCTGCAACAATTTTTTTTATTCTCAGTTTATTTTCCATGGGAAACAGCAAACTTGACAACTCAGGCATTGGTCAGAACATTGAGGTGGTCAGTGCACTTTCTCTGTATTCCAGAAAGGTATCATTCCACTGACAGACATAAGTCTGAACCCTGTCTCCTTGTGAACTTGACTTTCTGTCATTGATTGATGTATTTACTTATCCGTCGTACTTTTTGGCACTTTCAGAATCCCAAATTGAGCCATGCCCATCTTCACCCCGTCCAACGGTGACCCGCTGGTGGTCCGCAGCACGCTTGGCGTGGTGCCAGAGAACAGCCCCAAGGGCCACCACCTACCAGTCACTCGCAAGGATTTTGCTGGTAACCGGCCAGCCACCATGGCCAGTGCTCGGTTCGGTAATCTCAGTCAGAGTGCTTTCTTCGCCAGGCACAACCCTCATCCCGGCAGAGTTAGACACATCAAAGGTAAGGTCGTACTACAAAGAAAAAGGAAAACCAAACTTTTCTTGCCTGACTGCCAATAGGAAGGATTAACTGTGGCTAAAGTTGGAATCAAACCCAACTTCAAAAAATGAAGACTTGAAACTCAGATCACAATATCAACAGCTATCTTTGCTTTTTCTGCCAATACGTAAAGGACTACTAACAGTGTGTTATGCTGGAGATTGTTTATTGTGGAGTCAATAGATGTACACTATGCATGGCTCAGAGCAAAGCATCAAGATATGAAATCACTAAATACTCTGGAAAAATGAACTAATTTCAAGTCTCCATTAACAAATGTAAATGTTGAGAAGATATCCCTCAGAAAATCATGAAATATGCTAATGAATTCCGATTCCCCAATTCCTTGAACACAGCCTGTTGTTCAACATCTTCTGTCGCCCTGGTTTTTGAAAATGCCGCAGACTTGACACTGAAAAAGTCGAAACTGGATATGAAAAGGGGACATTATACAAATGGCAGGAAACACTGCCAGCTGCTCATGGACCCGACAGAGTCCGGCTGGCTGGCAGTGATGACAGTGTGCCAGACCTGTTTGATCAATTGACCGGTTTACTCTGCATACAGCGATCCGTCTGACGAAGTCTATATTGAATGAGAAATGTTGCTCTTTGCAAGCGATACTTGAAGAATTGTTTGCTGATTAAACAAACATGCCTAGTTTTTACTTTATTTATGAAGAAAAGAAATGTGCTGCATTTTAAAATTACTTTGGCTGTACTCACCTGCTTTAATAAAGAGGCAGAGGGGACATTTTGAGAGGATTAATTGCTCTGACTACTAGGACCATTGCTAGCTTTATGGCAAGCTAGCCTGCCGTGAATGTGGTAAAATTTACAATCATAATCTTAGATTAGGGTGTGTTATCGATATTAGTTGGATACACATAAATTGAGACCTGCCATGGACAATCTTGCAGGACTGAGTGTGGCTTTGTTAATCTAGTCAATTGAATTTCAGTCACACGGTCAAATCACATCAGGTCGTGAGTATTGAAACAACAATAATGAACAACTCAGAAATGTCTTTTGAATGGTTCCCTTTTCTTTTTTTCTTTTTGGGGGGCATAACGTGCGACTAATCGGTATGTTATTACATGTAGCTTGTAACGGCTCAATCACGGTTGCTCAAAGCTTTGGATTTTGATGCCGAGAAAGAACATTTTCTCTGCTGTGAAACTCACTTTGGTTTTGTTGTTGACCTATGCAGGTTTGCTTGATATTCCGATCTGTTCTGTCCACGATGAAGGCTTCGTCGTCAACCCTCGTCTTCGCGTGAGGAGGCCTGCCACGGGCACCCTAGACCAGACCCGCATGTCCCTCCCCGCTAAACTGCCGGTCCAGGCCATAAACTACCACCCCAACCACATCAACCCCCCTTTACAAACCCACCGGATCAATCAGATCGACGCCCAAAAGCAGTACCGCCGTTTCCCGCTCTCCGTGCGGGAGCGGGCCGACCCCAAATTTGGCATGAGTAAGTTAATAACGGCATGACTCTCTTTTTGCCTCTTGAGGTAGTTTGTCCTTAGTAGCTTGTACTGACTGACTATGAGCATGCATAACACATTGGATGTGTAGAAGTGAAACTAACCAAACATGCAACTAATTCATCTTAATAGGGAGTGATACTAATGCCCTGCAGTTTAGCTGGAGGTACCAATCAGATACCGTGAAAGTAGTTTCAACATGCCTGTACAAGAAGCTACACTGGTTCTATAATTTCACATTTCCTCCTGTGGACTTGGTGCAATACTTATGCCACACGTTGGGTGCTTGTGCAGCATTAAATATGAGCTATATATTTCCTTTGCTAAATCTGCCATTGATGGGGACAAGGTTGCAACGCTGCTTTAGGAAAGTCTGCCGCATCACTTCTCCGTGACATCTTCTCATATTGATGCTTTTTTAATAATCAGTCATACCCACCCTCCTCCCCGAATCTCAGAGTCCCTTTTGAAATCCAACCCTCTCCATCTTGACAGCTCTGCCCGTACTACTACCTGCTAAAATTACTACTGACATGCCCCTGAGAGGGCGTAACATGGTCCCACACAAGGCTACTCATTTTGAGACCCAATGTCCAGCAAGCATAGGAGATTCTCAGCTCAGTAGAGTGCCATTCACTTCTCCAATGCATCCGCTGATAACTCATCAACTATCAGAGAATCGGTCTTCAGGGCAGGTCTTCTGACTCTCAGCTTCCAAGCATGTCTCTGCACTCATGTACTCATGACCCTGTACTGTGTGTGTCCATCCTTCGATCTGAGTCTTCCGGCGAGTATGTTTACACTCACAGCCATCTTTAACTTGCGCTCGGACAGTTGCCTATCCTATCTATCCGTGAGTCTGGTCTTCAAAGAGTGCGTGGGCCTTCTTCATTTGGAAGACAAGGGTTGTCTTGACGAAGCTTTCCATGGATAATCGGTGAGGAATCCACGAGGAGCATGCATTAGGGCAGTCCTCCAGCGCCTGTTTTTTTTTGTCATATGTCAGGTCTCAATGATATCCCCATCTGCGCCGTTCACGATGGCCCCTCTGTGGTCAGCAAGCAGAGCCGGGACCTCCTCAGGCGCCCCGCCACGGGGGAGGCCCGCCGCATGTACGCCTTTCGCATCCCCGACATCAACCCCCACAAGTACCGCATCTACAACCAAAACCCCACACTCAACTCTCACCGCTACCCCATCAACACTCTGACGGGACTCAGCACCTACCCACAGGGCTTCAAGGAAAAGGCTGATCCTAAGCTGGGGCTCAGTGAGTGGTTTCGTTTTTTGTTTGTTTTTTTCCCGTTGGCCTCTTGTCAACAGTGCCCGTTTGCTGTGTTGCTGATTTTTTGCGACTGGAATTTTGAAGCAGAGACTTGATTGGTTCCTTACGTTTTCTGACGTGGTGTGTGACCTCCTTTTTGGCCAAGGATACATCTTTGTTTTCCATCTCGTGATGACCATTCTAACCCCACTCTTCCAACATACATCAGTGTGTATAATTCAAAACCATTCCATACTCTGCATTCAGTAAACGTACACATTTTTTGTTGTTTTGCAGTGTTTTTGTGAAGACATACCTTTGAACCTCCATCATGTAAATACAGTAACCAATCATCAGTGCCATAGCAACATGCTTTGTTTTTTAGAGAATGGATGTGTTGCTAAAGCAGTTCAAAGCCAATTTAACAAGTAATGTACATGTATATTACCAAGGACTAGTACCCTGAATCACCGTGTTGCTTTCAGTACACTTTTGTGTGGTATAGTGCTTGGGTGTTTTTTTTTCAAAATACTTCAAGTATCATTTATTCACCATTTCAAATCTGTAATGGAAAACATGTAATTAGCGTTTACATTTCACATTGCTTCATAGCTTAGGAGGGAATCACCATCTTAAAAAGTTTTGGAGGGGGAACTTCGCCCCTTTCTGATAACTTTCAATTAAACCTGAAAAAAAAAAAACTCTTGAGATTCTGCCTACTACATCATGGATTATATTTTCTAGAATATTGTGGCCAGACTTCATTGAAGGTTTGCCAATGAAAACCCCTACCAGGTGTACTACCTCAGTGGATACCTTGTACCTCCCCCCAAAGGAAATGGGTTCTCCCATTCCCTGCATCGTGTTTTTTGAAAGCAAAATATTTTCCAGCAAATACATACAAGCCATCTCAACATTATATCCATTTGGCTTCATCATTGGCTCCACAGCTCTGAACATTTTCCGCTGGAACCGAATTTGGGTGTATTGATACTTCAAACTTTGGTCCGATGTTAGAGAGTGGACATTTCTGTCTTGAACCAGAGTCTAAACTCAGGAGACTCAATTCATGAAACAAGATCTGAACCCAGAGACAAAGTTGAGCTGTGAGAAAGCCCCTAGATTTGACAATCTTCGATCCTTATAATTAAAGCTGTGGGTTTGCCTCAAAACTGCTTCTGTTGTTCCCTCTCCCTTGCTACAGTCCCACTGACAGACCTGTGGCGTGAGGAGCTCCGTCAGCTGACTGAGAAGGCCGGCCTGGGCCTGCCCAAGGAGATCAAGGAGCAACAGGAGGCCCAGCCTAAGAGGACAAGCGTCTACTCAGCTGACACCGGCCGCCTCATCCCTCCGCCGTCCCGGGCAATGTCCAGGGGATTCTCACGCCAGAAGCAGAGACCAAGGGAGCTCTTCCATCACATCGCCCCCGAGGTTGACCAGGAAGCACTGGTAAGCACCCAGGATGCTCATACTGTCTTGGTGATAGGAAAATGATCCTAGAGATATCTTATACATTTACCTTCAGTAGTGAAAAGAGGTGAATACGTGTGTATAATAAATGGAAACTATCGGTTGGCACAAGTAACAGTGAAAGAACAATTTTTTGGGGGGGGGGGATTTGTGAGACCGTCTTGCATCTGCCATTACTACATCGATCCATTAAATCGCGCTTCATTATAAGGACCTGCCAAAAGTGGGGAAGGGGTGCTTTTCTCCCCAAGTCAAAAAAGTGGGAGGCCACTGCCCCCCTCGGCCCCTCTGCTGCCATATGAAGCAAGATATGAGACAGAGAGAACCCTCCTCCCCCCTTTTGTGTTGGTCATTGTCTCACTGGAAGCTGAGGAATACTTTTCAGACATCTAGGGGGATGTGTTAGGTAACACTGGTCTAGAGTGTGTATAGTGATTGGACATGTTGGGGGGGGTACCCCTCGGTCTCATTTCCTGCTGGATATATCTGCTTCCATCACCAGTGGGCAGAAAGAGACAGTACATAGATCATCAGTAGGTGGTTTATTGAAATTACCGCTTATGGTGTTGGTCTTACACTGCCGGGGGGGGCTAGATCAGTCGGCTTGTTTAGTCCAAATAGTTTTAACATTTGCTTGAAGGCCATTTTCAAAGATTGCAACCTGCTTTCCGAACATTTTTTAAAATCGATATTCCTGAGGGATATTGAACTGATCAAGCTACCCAAGTTCAAACAGTACTTGAGAGAAGTATTTGCATTATATACAAATTAAGCAGTTATGCTAATCCTTTATTTCCTCAATAGCTGTAGCTTTTTTTTAAAACACAGTTGATTTCTGTGTTCCCCCAAAGTAACAGGTTTATTCCTTCTTTTTCAAGGTGATGGAGATGTTGTGCCAGATTCTACAGACAGATTCCATTAATGCTGTTCAGGCCTGGCTCTGCTCAGCTGGACAGAGAGGTAAAACTAAATACAGGCAATTGCCACAGACTCTGCGGACAGTTCACGAATACTGTGCACCAGGAAGAAGTTGCCGCGCACAGCCTATTGTGGAAAATGGACAGTCTATTTGCCGCCAGGGCACGGGGAACTTGAATTAATCCTAATGATTGTGTGGGTGGAGGATTCATAAGTGTATTTTGAGTGGTATTGTTAATAAAGACGTCCCTCTTTCCTTTGCATGGAAATGACAGAATGTCCCCATCCCAAATTTCCTCAAGTTGTCTACTGGCATTGGCTCACATGCTAATTGCGGCAAGGCAACCACGTTTTTGTTGACCGTAAACTTGAAAAATGGCCTCTCCGTGTCAACCTCTTGGTGGTGCACTGTACTGTGAATTGCCCGCATTCGCTGCTCTTTGAATCCCTATTCTGCTGCCGTCAATACCTGCTACTACAACAACCCCAGTCAATAGTATGACGCGGAACGAGCTTAAAAAAACATAGCGTGAAACTGGCCAAATTTGGATCCATGCTTACACGTAACGGCCAACCTGTTTCTCTTCTAAAGATTGAAATAACCTTCACTGTTTTTGTAGCCAGCTCCTGATTGTTTAACCCCTTGACGACGGAAATTTTTTTCCGAAAGCCGACTCCAAGAATTCCAGCCTCGCTTGGCCACGAAGGCCACCTGCCAAACTGCAAATTCTCGGTTTGTGGCCCTGTGTGCTCTGCACGCTTTGAATTACACAGTGAAAAGGCTCATTGTTCAGTGGCATGCGGCTCTACTCACGCTTCCACATTCCCGTTGCCTCTTTTCAAAGTGGGCACTATTGTGAACCTGGTGATTATGATGCAAATTTGGTCTTTTCATTTCTGGGCTACACACAAAGGCCAATCACCATATATACAAGAGCCAGGGTCTGCCTTCTTTCACCGTGTTCGCTCGAGCGTGGGCTGAGAATAATAGCTGAAAAGCGGGCTGAGGATCTCAAATTTTATGGTGGCTTTTACCGTCATCCGTCGTGAAGGGGTTAAACAAGTCACCGCTATCACTAAGAGATTTATTGTCAATGATGTTTAATGCGCCAACAACAAAAAAGCAGGTGACAAGTAGTTTCAGAAACCCCCATCCAAATTTTTTTCCATTCACCGATACAGAAAAAGACCTGGTGCTGGACATGATCCGCAGCGCCATCTCTAACGAGGAGGAATACTGGAAGCGGTCACAGAACCCAGAGTACTACGAGGCGGCCATCGGAGAGCGCCCCCGCAGCCAGCCCCCACCCATGATGAACCTGCAGAACGGCTACGGGGAGCTGGACAGGCCCGACCCCACCCTGAATGAGGAGGGCAGCCAGAGGCGGCTGGGGACGGCCAACGGCTACTCCCGCTACTCCTATGAGCAGGAGGCGGAAAAGCGCAAGGTGGCGACTGCCGAGAGGAAGGGAGACACACTCTTTACAGGGGAAGGTAGCTAAACTGAGTTGGTTGTGGAATTTTCAATGGACTTCACAAAGCCGTCCAATAAAACTTTCATCAAAAGCTTCACGTAAAGGGCCATGCTCAGATGCAGACAAAATTGTACATGTACATTGGACCTTTCTTGTGTTAAAAAGTCATCTGTGTTTCTCATTATTGATTAAAAAGCTCAAAAATCAGATCTTGTGTGGGGGCTGGTTATTTAAAAGTAGCTGGGTGGTTAAATCAGAAACCATCCCTGCCCCTGTAGGCAGGCACGGCATAGCTCAGTTGGTTGAGCACTGACGTGGTGTTCCGGTGGTTGCAGGTTCAAATCCCACCCTTTTTTCATCTTCACAAATGAATCTCTTCATGCAGTTGTTGACCTCTTCCATGCAGATCACCCTGCCTTGAGACAGAAGAGCGGCAAGCCTGACATCTTCAAGATTGAGCATGACCAGAGGCCGGCGACCGGCTCCAAGTCCCGCGCCGAGGACCCCCCGGCCCAGGCCCCTAAGACACCCAAGCTGCGCTACATCTCAACACCAAAAGACGGACAGTCATCATCCTGGAATCCCGAACAGGCCGCTGTAGTCAACTGAGACGTGCCGACGGACACATGTATTTATTCACCGTAATCAGCAAATCCCTTGTGATGTAACTTTATTCACCATCAGTTAAAACCACCAGTAAATCCTGACTGTATGCTCGTGCACTTCAGGGTTATTTCAGAATGTAAGCATTCTGGATATTGAAATGAGTTTTTCCTTGGGGAAAAAAATTGTCCAAAGTCCTGGGAAGACTGATTTCAATATACATTGCATGGTGTGTGTGTGTGAAATATACAAGTATAAATGTTCTTTAGCATTTTAAAGAGAAGGATGGTAATAGAGGGTTTGCATGGCTGCCATCTTGTAGACCAGTGCTTTTGTTCCACTGGGTATGCACAAAGGAGGTTTCCCATGAAACCAAAAGCACTGCCCTGCAAGATGGCTACCAAGCAAAGCCTCTGTTGCATGTTTGAACACTCATACATGTATATGCAGTTTTACACACTTACTTTCGTGTAGTTTTCAACTTATACCAGTCAAGATGGGACGGAGGGGTACCCCCCCTCACCTGTCCAATCCCTATACACACTCTAGCCTATTGTTACCTAACACATCCCCCTAGAAGTCTGTAGAGAATTCCTGAGATTCTGATCAAACAATGACCAACACAAAGGCAGGGGGGTTCTTTCCGTCCCATATCTTGCTTCAAATGTTTCAACTAGTGCTTGAATTTTGAGTTTCGATCAGTTTGATACCATCCAACTCCATTCTCTGCCGTAAATATCATACTACACCACGAAAAAATATCTCCATAGATTTGACCACTTTGCAAGTATTGCAGAACTCGGAACTTCAACCTTCTATTTCATGGCTTCCTTTTTAGTTCCTGTATATTCAGAAAGTAACCATTCCAGTGTGCCTTTATGACGCAGAGATACACACTTGCTGCTTGTAGCTGTAGCACCGAAGAGTTGAGACTTAAAAGATGGCATATGCTGGAAGGCCCGTACAGTACCTGTATGGTTGGAAAGTTTACACATGTCTGATGAAGCCATTCATCTCTGAGGAATGGGACGCCAGTATCTCTTACAGTTTATTTAGTTACAGTTAGTACAAATCACATGCTATCTCCAAAGCCAATTCTTCTCTTCTCTTCTTTGGACAGGTTCATATTTCAAATGTTTTCTCTTTTTACACACAGGGAGAAGTAAAACGTAAGTGATGAAAAGAGATAGATCAGCAAATGTGCTGAGGTCAGAGGTCAAATGCCAGAATATAAGAATAACACTAAACCTGACGAGCGACCAAACTTGTTCACCGTACATGTATTCTGAATTAAGTAAAGATTGTACATAATGTAACTTTTAAGCTTCTTACAAATACTCTATGTTTTCAAAAACCAACGTGTGTTTTGCGCAATATTTTTTTGCTGAGGTTTAAGAGAAAAAGCTTTTGTTATAGAACAAAAGTGACAGGAGTGTAAGGAATTATACACTTGTTGCACATCAAATGTAAATTTCATATTAATACCATTGTTTTTAAACATCAGGGCCCTAGGCAAAGTTCTTGGAGCTTCTGAGCTCATGAATTTCCTGAGCCCATTATTATTTTGCTCAGCAAAGTTTGGTTACCAGCCAAACTGTATGTGAAGCACAGTTCACTACTTCTGAATGGTTCTCGGCTAGTGTTTTTCTTGACAAAATAACTTATTCAGCGTTCCTTGCTGTGGAGTTTGATAATGTTATTCTGTAGGAACACTCTTGCTCTGTGTAATAGACCTCTGAACTGACAATGCCACTCTTTGGTAACGTGCTTTCCTACATGTATATTGCTCTGTGGACCGTGGGGGCCCCAAACGCCTTCGTAGCAAAGCACATAATGTCAACCAAGTGTGGTGTCGTCAGTACACAGGCCTATTCCACCAAAACTCAGAACCAATCTGGTTAGCGTATTTCATGGGTTAGGGAGAAATTTTGTATGTTACACATGTCATACATCCTCTAAGAAGGGTAGGTCTGAATTTCTGTCTAAGTGCTCCCAGCACAGAATAGCGACGATAATTGGAGCTGAATTCCTATTGGCTGGTCCACTGGGCCCAACATTAAAAAATAAAACACACTGATTTATTTTAGAGCACTGATATAAAACCTAACAGTCCCCATTCTTTCAACTGGTGAATGATTGAAGAATGCTAGGCTTAAGGAATAAAATGATCACTGAACAAAAGCTGTAGTGAATTGTGAGGTTAAACCCACCGTTGTACACTGTATATAAACACTCAAGTATTGGAATCACTGCTTTTAAATTACAAGTTTTGAAGCACGGGTTTTATTGTCCTGAAGTTGTTTTTGCTATTGCTGGAACAAGCTTGATTGATCCGTAATTGCAGGTGCTGATTTGTCATGGGTTCTTACTGACAGCCAATCATCGTAATCAAATAAATAAATAAATGATGAAAAAGTATTTTGATCATCGAATGAACATTTTTCTGACCCAGTTGTAAAAGTGCACTTTCACTTAAGACATGTAAGTCGCCCATACCCTGTGGTTGATTCCTGATGCACAGAGCAAAATACACAGAAAATGAATGAGAGCGAGGTAAGAATAGCTTCATGAGATGACAGATTGAATGTAAATGGAACATTC